>VWZG01000681.1:303964-354256 GCA_013396735.1 Grallaria varia | reverse complement strand
AATTTTTTTTAAAAAAAAAAACTTTTTTTTTTTTTTTTTTTTTTTTTTGTCCCCCCTATTTATCGGGAGGCCAAGCTTTCACATGAGGGACCTGTCCATCTCCAGGCTGCCTCTTTCAAAGTGTCGGGCAGCCGCCTGGATGGGAAAGCGTTTCCGCAGCAGCATCCATCACCCTTCAGCCCCCTTTTATTCTCGGGTGAGAAACTCGGAACGGAGAGGCGGGGGGGCGCGGGCAGCAGCCGCCAAGTGGCTGCAGGGGCCGCTTGGCACAGAGGAGCGCAGACAAAAGCCGGCGGAACTACGTGGCTTAAATTCAAAAGGGGCGCTCCGGGCTCCGCCAGGGCAGCCCCGGCCCGAGGAGGGGGCGGGAGCGGGAGCGGGGCGGGGGGCGATGGGCGCCCGCGGCGAACGGGACAGGCGGGCGGGGGGCGCAGCGCGGAGCCCCCGGCCCCCGCTCTCTCCGGAGCTGCGAAGCAGCTGAAGTGGCCGCCCCAGCCCAGCCCCGGCGCCGCGATGAGGGGCATCCCAGGCTTAAAGCGGCTGCGGCTCAAAACCTGGCGGCGATGCGCCCTGCTGCTGCTCCTCCTCTGGGCTGCCTGCTGGGTGGTGGTGAGCGCTGCGCTGTTCCTCCTCCACAGGAGCGTCTTCTCCGAGCGCTGCACGGACGAGAAAAGCCACCGGATCTTGGCCAGGCTGGTACGTGCCCCGGCGGGACGCGGGGCATACCCCGGCGCTGCCCGGCAGGACGAGGCGCCCGGGCCGTCGGGGCTGCGATGAGCCCCTGCCCGGCTCCAGCCGCCCGAGGTGCCGCATCACCGGCGCCCTCCGGAGCGCACGGGCGTGCGGCTGCCTCCTTTCCTCCCTGCCTCCTCCCCTCTTTCCCTCCCTCCCTGCCTCCCTGCCCGGGGCGAGGTCAGGTGCAGGCGGCGGGCCGGCTCCCAGGCGCGGGTGCGCTGCCCCAGCTCTTTGGCAAGGGCAGCTCGGCGCGCCGCACGCTCCGGAGCGGGGGCGAAACATTCCTCCGGGTGTTGGTTTTTTGATGTGTGTTTTTTAGCCGAAAAGGTGTTTGGGCAAAAGTCGTCTTTCAGAAGTGCCAGGCAGCTTGTGTCTCCTTCTTTATGTCTGGCGGGTGTTGGCATGCCAGATGTTCAAAATTCAAGAAAGAATAATAATAAACAGATTTAGGATTGTATAGGAAACTCTCTGAGAACGGGTGCGGCTTGGGTTAATGCTTTGAGTTTAATTTTGTTTCTTAATTAGGGTATCTATAGTGCCAGTGTTAGGTGGGAAGGGAGGAAACCTAATCGGAATTAAATAATATATTACTGCAAGCAAGGAAAAAAGTGATCATAGATTTTCCTTAATTCTATATCAAAAAGGAAGAGCAAGTATAGACAGCGGTCCTGACGGAATGATTTTAACGGCAGTGAATTCCAGTTTCTTTAACCCAGAGACAGCTTGAAGTACAGCTGAGCTCAGGTTTGCGGCTGAAGGAATGCTTCCTGCCTCCTCTTTCCGTGGTTGGGAAGAGCACTGAGGAGTGGAGGAACACAGGGACACCAAGCTCAGGGAGGTCCAGGTCCTTGCCATCACGCTCACCAGATGGACAGAGACTTGTTGCTGTTCTTCAGTTTTGAGATTGTTAGGCATGCCTTCAAAAGCCCAGGCAGGGATCACATTTCAGGCGCAACCTTGGAAAGTTGTCTCTGTTCACTGAGTGATAGCTCAGTTTCAGACCCTCCTTCCAGAGGAAGAGTAGCTGAGATTACTGTGCTCATCTGTCTCTGTAGGTAATTCTTCAGGAGTGTCATTAAGGTTTGTAAAGCAAGTTTTCCCAGATGATGTTAGAAAGGGATTGTCCTTCTAGTGCAATACTTACAAAATGAGCTTGAGCTTGTCTTGGTCAGCCCCAAAATAAGTATTTCTACATCTTCTGAGCACGGCAGAACTTTTGCAGTTATAAAAAGTGCAATTTTCTATGAAACAAATAACCCGATAACTTGAGTCTCACACCTTTTATTAAGCAAAAAGCAGTCTCTAAGAAAAAACCTGTCTTACTAGTCATCTGTCTTGTTTTCAGTAGGACATAAGATGAGCTATTTTAAACAAGTGGGTGAAAATACCATTGCAAGTGGCATTTCCAAAGCGTTTATTTCCTTATTCTGAGTAAGGTGTACATTGGTGCAAATATGTACTGCAGTGAGAAGGCTGAAATTGCACTGGGCATTTTGCAGGAACCAGCTTGAACTTTCAGAAAAATCACTCTTTCTTAATGCCAGTCTCATCTTCATTTACACTGAACACATTAAATCATAGCAATCAATTTCTGTTTCCTCTGGAGACATCAATTAATTTTGATGCCTTCTAAACCTGACTCAGTATTGCATTTACACAGGAGAAGTAATAGCTAACAAGGCAGAACATCAGTCTCAGGCCACTGATGGTGGTACAGTGAGTTATTTAAATTTATATAAGTCCTTAGCAAGGTTTACATTAATTTAAGCTTTTACATTGATTTAAACCCAGCTTTTTTTGAAGTTATCTTGATAAGTACACTAAGGACATTAAAAATGATGTAGCTCATTTTAATCAGAAACATATGAGCAAGTCTGAACCATGCTTGTGTTTGCACTTTTCTGTAGTACAGCTGCTTCTCTATAAGGATTTTGGCTTACTATCACTTTCATATTTTAGTTTTAAAAATCTGGCACTTAGTGGCATTCAAAGTGTGATCATAAGGTAGATTTAAAACTGCCTCATTGACAGATCTCAAAATGCAGTCATTAAGAGACGGATGGCAGTGTGGAGGCCCATTTCTGAGAGATTTCTTTGGGGAATTGATTCTTCTTTTTATCAGCAGTCTGATTATGTACTGTGATGATATACAATCTTGTATAGTGAAGTTTGCAGTTAGAGCAAAAGTTCCTGGGTTGGTAAATAATAAACAGTCCATCTTTTCATGGTGGGGAAATCTGTATCACCTGACTGAATGTTTTCAGTCCTCCAAAATGTATTTTAATACTGTAAAATTCAAGCTAGTTCACTGGGGAGCACAATAGTACAAGCTACACCAATATGATGGAAGATTGTCTTGTAAAACTGTTTGTCTTTGGAAAGGATGTAAGTAATTGCTTCAAGATGAACTATTAGTGCGGACTATGCCTAAAAGGCTAATAGAAAATTGTTCAAACCTCTTTATTGTTTACTTGAAGAAGCCCTTTTGAAATCCTTGCTTGCTTTGGTGATCAGCAGAGAACGTTGCTTCTGGAAGGCTGATCTGGGTTTCATCAGTGTGAGACCATGAACTTCTTGGTCGCTTCCACATATCCCAGTTTGCAAAACACTGCACAAGGTCATTGTAAGAAGAATGTGATTCAGGCACTCCTTGTCAGATACTAGGTTAATAATCAAAGATTTGGAGGGTAAACTAAAAAATATCAGACAAGTCCTAAACAGCAACCAGGTTCAAAAATGGCTTGTCTCCTATGCCTGTGAAATGTGAGACTGCTTTTTCCACAACCACTTTCTCTCATTAATGCCATTAAGAATGACATTATGTCAGTGCAAGAAAATAAGCTGCACATTTTCATGTTTGACCACAGGTCATGGGCATGTGTTCTTCTAGATGCAAGAGGTCCATGCATGTGGACCTCTCAGAGTGAACATGATGGACCACAGGAAAATTGTCCAGAGGGGCAAGTGTTCACCCATGTGAACCCAATTACATGACTAAGTCCTATATTCTCTTACTGTAGCAGAAGACTTGTGGTCTCTCAATAGAGTTTTAAACGTGCTTATACTTAAAATCCAAAGAAAACAAGCAAAAAATTACTTCTGTTTGTAATTTTCTTTCTAAAATTGCTTGAAGTTCCAGATGGTAAGAACTGCTAAGCTACTTCTGTTAAGAAAACTATATTTCTGACTTAAAAAGGTAGACTAAAATTGTATTTTATTCATAGGAGTAAATTTTTCAAAAGCAGGAGCATTGATCTGCATTCTCTGAAGTCTGCAGACAGCCCAGTGAGTCTGCTTGGCCATCCTGATGTGGATGTGGATACAGGGGTGTGTGTGTATTTCACACATGCAGGGACTCAGGGTTGAAACATTCATGCAAGATTTTGCCTACCTGGCTCTCCTTGCTGACATTGAATGTTCTCATTTGGGCTGGGAGAACATCAAAATACAAATAAATTTTATGCTTGTCTGAACTGCCCTCAGTGAGCTGTTTCAGTCAATTTGTCAGCATTCTTGGATTTTAGACTTAATCCTCCACCCATTCCCCAGTGAGTTGCTTAAGGCTGGACTCTAAATGTTGCTTGGCATCGGAACATAGTCCTCTGGTGTACACACCTCAGAGACTGTCCTAATAAATTAATTTATTTGAATGGTATGATCACATTCCTTGTGTATGTAACAGCAAGTCACAAATGAGATGGGGCTCAGGCAGCTATTGTAAGTCCTCCACAAGCAGGAGGACCTGCCAACTTGTTTAAATGAAGGTGCAAATGCCAGAAAGCAATGAAGGCAGCTGACATTGTCAAGCTGCCTCCCAGATGTTTGGCTTTCTACACCACCTCATCTATTCCCCTTCCACCAGAGACCTCTGCACCTCCTCTACTGATTCACCCAAAGCAGTCCCTACAGCTGCACTTCTCAATGCCCATAGGAATATATTGACTACCTCCACTTTTGGAAATGGTATTATGAAAGCAGTTAAGGGTTGAGAGAAGGACTGGTGAAGGAATCCTTGCAGTTCTTGTACTAATTTGCACTGACCACTTAACTATCAAGCAGTAGTTCCATTGCTTTCACAGGCTTATTTCTTTAAAATTACAAATAAAATAAAATAAAATAATTAACTATCCAAGTAATTAATATTAAAATGTCACTTCTGATAATTGCATATAAACCCTGAAAAACCAGTTTGTTCTGCGGCATTTATATATTTTAAAATTATGAAGTTTTTGGTCCAAGAAGCATTGAGCACAACCTTTGTGTTTCCTGGTAGTGCAGGAGGAGTTTATGACAGCTTTGTTCAGCACATGTTGACTCCAGGGCTGAAACACTCAGGGTTGTGAAAGGTCCCAGAAATCCAGCTACCTGTGGATTTTCCTGTAGTTTGAGTGATGTCTGAGTTATCTTCCCTGAACCTTCCAGAGAAGTCCTGCATTCCTATGGAAGTTATCTCCTGTGCGTTAAAGGGTTACAGCCCATAATCTCACATAGCGCAGCCATGTGTGTAAAGTTTATCTCACTGTACCCATGTGTGTAAAAAGCTTCAGAGTTACAGGTCACATAGTCCATTCCCTTGCCCCCAAAATCCTGTCCTTTACTATCCCAAGAATCCCTATTTTGAAGCAAGACTCCCCTGGTGAAAAGCCTCTAGAGACTTCTGAAAAAAAATTGAATGACCCAAGGGTTGTTGAAGGTGTGTGTCTGCAGTTCCATGACTGCTGCAATCCTCTCGAGCATAGGACTGTTGCTCATTATTTGTCTTTCTTCTATGTGGTCTGTGGGCATGTGGTCCTGCTATGAATATTCTGTTCTTTCACTCCAGTGTCTTGACTACAGCAGTGGAGCCCTGACTGGTGACCTCTGTGAAGATCTGTGTGTGGCACAGAAGCTGGTGTACAAACACTGCCTTTACTATGACAGAGGTAAAAAGGTCATTCAGGCTGATTGGAGAGGCCAGCCCATCATATTGAAATCCAAAAAAGAGATCTTTTCCAGCTACCAGCACCTCAGTGTGCTAGAAGAGGTGGAAACACAGGATATACCTGAAACAGAGCTTCTGCTGATGGTAGCTTTGGAGGTCAAAAATGCCCTGGGGCTAGAACTGTCTAATAATACCATGGGGCCCCTGTGGACAAGGGAAAAAGGACCACGTTGGAAAGCACAGGTGGCCAGCATGTGGTCGTTGCTCCAGCAGGAAGAATATATCTACTTCAGTTTGCTGCAGGACTTCAGCAAACACGTGCTACGAATTATTGGCTCTTGTGGACACTTTTATGCTGTGGAGTATCTCACAGCTGGACATGCCTGGCACAAAACTCTTTTTCCCTTGGAAAATGTGATCGGTCCCTCCCTTAGTGGACACAGAAGCAGGGTGAGAGCCATCATTGGCATTGCACTCAGCTTTCTGGACATGGTGCAGCATTTTGATAATGATTTCTCCCACCGACTTCACCTGTGTGACATCAAACCAGAAAACTTCGCTATCAGGCATGATCTTACGGTAAGTTAGGTCTTTGGGATGGTGTTGCAACAACGTGAGGTCAAATTCTAGTCTGAAGGTGGCTGTGTAAAAATGACACTTTCCTCCTTGTGCAGCTTTTGGCCAAATTTTTGCAAAAACAATGCATTTACAAGTGTCAGGGGAGATTCCCTACTGCTTTTCCTCTTTGTAGTGTGTACAGCCACGTTTCAGAGCACTAAGTCCTGCTCCTTGTTTTGAGAACTGCTTGCTCACTCCTGTTTTGTTTCACCTCCTCAAAGGCACCAGTACCGACAGGGTCCCTTGGATGTGGTGAGGCATGCCTCCTGAAGGCAAAGGGATCTCAAAAGCTGTAAATGAAGCTGTAATTTGAGTCATGGGAACTATTTCTGGTAGTGACACTGAAAGGAAAAAACTGTTTGAATTTGAAAGCTAAGGTTGAATTCCCTGCTCTGATTGATACAAGGGGAACTCTCCACAATCAAGCAGGCACATTTGTGCTTCAGTGTTCAGCTTATCTGGTCTGGAAACTATCCAAGGACAGTGACATGAATCTCCCTGCTACTGTTACTCTTTGATTTTTCCTTCTGTAGCTGTAACTCAGACTTGAATAGCTATGCACATTTTCCAAGTAGTGGCGTAGCTCAGCACGACCTTGCTGCATGTGTCTCACATTCATTGTGTGGACAGAAATTCCTCTGGTTTTGGTTGGAATTGCGTCTACAGACTGGAGGCACTGTGCAGTGAGTAAGTGTTTGAACTAGGCTCCCAGTCTGCAGTGACATCAGTGGAGTTTCTTCACTTGAGTGAATATAAAGCTTTTTCAGGGACTTTAATACTATTTTTAGTACTCACTGAGTGTTAATATAACACTTGTGTCTTCGGAGTACCAGACAAATATTGGCTAAACACAGAACCATTAAAAGCAATTAAAGTGCTTCCCCTTCACCCTTCTCTTGCCTCCTATTGTTTATTCAGGTGCAATACAGCAGCTGAATAGAGAACAGGTGAGGAGCTACAGCAAGAAACTAAACCAAACTGTACCAGTATTTAGGCAAAGCGAGGTACAGCAGGGATTCCTCGAGGCAGGCTTTGCCCAGCTCTCTCAGTTGCGCAGGGCTGTGGCTGCCTGTGGCTGAGCACACACCAGAGCATCTGTTTTGCAGCCTACTTACAGGAAAAGAAGTTTCATTTAGGAAAAGAGGAAGAATACTGGATGTGTCTTCCCTTATGAATCCTTTGGGTGAGCCTTGCTTTGCCAGGATCTTCCAGTGACTTCTGAGGTCTAAAGAGACAATAGTCATTTTCTGGTACACGCAAATACTCTAATTTAGTATTTCTAGAAGAATTAGTTTTAAAAAATGAATTCCTGCTCATGCATGGCTCTCCCAGTTGTACATTACTTATAGCTTGGTGATATTGCCTCACTGGGCTGGGAGACAGGAGGTACAGTCAGAAAACTAAGAGTGAGGGGGGTGCACAGGGCATGGGGGACAGGACAGAGAGAGTTTCTATTCAGTGACAGAGCAAGCAGAGTAAGAAGCAGAAATTCTGTGTAGTTTTACCAACAAGTTCCAGAATGGGAACACAGTGAGGCAGCCTCTTTTTGTCCCTTATGTTTGTTTTAAGCAATTTTTTCACTTCCTGATTTCTTGTGCTCTGCATAGGATAATAATAAAACCAATAATAGTACCACTATTCCTCGTTGAAATAATGAGATCTCTAAAGCCCAAAGAATTGTGCCTGGAGTGCAATAGTTTTACTTTGAGGATTACTTTCAAGTGGTGGGGATAAAACCCCGGCTCTCACTCAAGCCTTCACTTGCTCTCCTGCAGCACAAAGAGGAGAGATCACTGCCTGGTAGATCATCCAGGAGAATTTTAAGGTGCAGAGTTGGAAGGAGGTGTGGGTGAATGCACAGTGCTCTGGGAGAGCTTCCTCTTTCAGCAGCCCCTCAGAGAGAACTGGAAAGACTGCAGTGGTGAGGAGCCAAGTCGGGTCCTTCCTGCATTTCCTGAGGTACCTTCTTCATCAATTAGTATCACAACAAACCCCACCAAAATGTAGCTGTTCATAGGTGGAGTTACCCAGATCTGTTTTCAGGGGGACTGGCTGGATGCCCATGCATTTCTGTAACAGATGAACTTCAGTGAAGCCACTGAACCAGCTGTGTGTTTGGGAGCTAGGGCTGGTTTTCTGAGTGGAGCAATGGATCAAATTGTCATATGTGCTCAGTGCTGGCAAAGACCCCACCTGGGACCTGATGCAGCAACCCTAAGACTGCACTACTTTCATTGTCTCCTCTCCAAAGAACTGAACAGCAAAACTGCAGAGAGCTTAAGGAAGTAAAGAAGAAAAGAAAAAAAAGATTTGCCTGTTCAAACGTGTGAAATCCTTGGGCTATGTCATCATCAAAAAGCTCCAAAAAGCTTAAAAATAGTTGAGTTTTTAAGCTATGCCTCATTTCTTTAACATTTTTCCCTGAGGAAAAAGGACTAGAATAAAATGAAGATTAGACCATGTTCCTTTTTTGCCTGTGGAAGGTTTATTTGGCCTTCTACCAAACCAGACATCTTTAGTTCCTGGGATTGATCCAGTTGCTGTTCCAATCACACAGTTCAGCTTCCCCCATTATTTGGGTGGTTGAATCTTAAAAATGAGACTATCATTTGAGCCCAAGTAACTTTGCTTTGTCCAGGTCCCAGACATTTTCCTCCATGCAAATGTGTGTCAGATGCTGCAAGGCAGCATCCCTGACCTGACTGCCAGGTGTGAAAAGCAGCTGTGAACATTTGCTGGTTGCACATCAAGGACGACTCTGAAGGCAGGCTGCCTTCCCTGTAGTCAACCACAGCTTGTCTGCCATCAAGCAGATGTCATACCCTTACCAGATTCCTTTCTTTCCCTATTTATTGCTGTGATTTTTTTTACGTGAAGCCTTCATGGATGGAGTGACACTGGCAGAAACGGGGACTACAGCCCTTTGTTCCCAGAGTGGTCTCACCCCCAACACAGGCAGCAGTTCTGCAAACCACTTTGTTCTGCATACTCATTGCTTTGTGAGCTTTGTGTCAGGAGGAGAAAAAGTGATTGATCCTTTCAGTCATGTTTTTTTCTGCTGTGACCAACTTCTGGCTGGATTGTGCTGCAGGACATATTTCCAGACAATCAGAACAAGAACCAAGCACAATAAATGTGTCAAACTATAGCAAACAGGACTGGGCAAAGACAGAATCAGATTTCAGTAAAGTCAGGGATCTCTTTCTACAGTTGAGCAGATTCAAACCCACTGAATGCATGGGCGGGATTGCAGGAACAGTACCAGGTACAGCTATCCCTGCACGTGCCACTGCTCTGCTCCACAATGGCAAAGTCAGGGGTTTAGTCTGAATGCTGAGTTGTGAAATTATACTCTCTGGCCCGTGGATAATTGTGCAACATCATGTAATTAAAAAGATGAGGTGTTTCAGGAGTTCCAGTTTAAGGCAAATCAGTCCACCAATTAAATCCAGAGATACATATTGTCTACAAATAATTTTCCCATTGCCAGTGTCATAGGCATTGGCTGTTTTAAAAGTTGTATTTATAAGGCTAGTGCAGCTCTGTTAAGTGAAATAAAGCCCTTTCATTGTGATCCCAATTCCCCACTGGCAGGTACTCTGAGCACAGCATTTCCAGAAGCAAGCAGCAAAGAACGCCTGCTCAGCCCTGTCCCACAGGCTGTGCTGTGCCTGATCTGATGGGTTGTTTTGATCCACAGGTTGTGGCCATTGATGTGGATATGGCCTTTTTTGAACCCAAAATGAGGGACATCCTTGAACAGAACTGCACAGGAGATGAAGATTGTAATTTTTTTGATTGCTTTTCAAAATGCAATCTGAAAATCAGAAAATGTGGAGCACAGAGAGCCAATAACAACTTGCAAGTGAGTAGACACAGCTGTTTTATGCATCCATTTCTTTTAAAATCACATTGACAATAAAATGCATGGTATGTACTAGGAGACTGTGAGATGAAGACAGTCAGGTTTTTAAATGTGTCCACATAAGTGTCAGGCCTGTTCAGAAATTTCATCTTGGAGCACACAAACAGATCTTTCTATTCACTGGTTGTGGATGGTTTTGTGCAGCTGTTAGTCCAATGTCTCGGACAGGAGAGTGGAATAGGGGCAGGGGATTAGCATTACCATCTCCACGGATTGGGAAGACACATCCTGGAGTTGCAGCTCAAATCCTGTGTCCAGTTCTGAGCCACTCACGTCAAGAAAAACATTGGGGTGCTGGAGCAAGTCCAGAGAAGGGCAACAGATCTGGTGAAGGGTTTGGAGCACAAGTCTGATGAGGAGCATCTGAAGGATCTGGGGTTGTTTAGCCTGCAGGACGTCTTACTACAACTACCTGAAGAGAGGTTGTAGTGAGTTGGGGGTCAGACTTTTCTCCCAGGTAAAAAGTGATGACAAGATAAAATGACAAGTTGAACCAGGAGAGGTTTAGGTTGGATATTTGGAAAAATTCCATTATGGAAAGGGTGGCCAGACATTGCACCAGCCATGCAGATAAGTGGTGGAATCACCAGCTCCGGAAGTGTTTGGAAAACTTGCAGATATGGCACTTAGGAATATGGTTTAGTGATGGACTTGGCAGAGCTGCATTGGCATTTAGACTTGGTGGTCTTAGAGGTCTTTTCTGGCCTTAATGATTCTGTGGTTCTGTGAAAGTTGGGGCTGCCCAACTGTAAGAAGTGGTTGTGATTCTCCACTCTCCAGATGTACAATGTGGATGTAGTGGAAAACACTGTCCATGGGGTTCTTGACTCTGGGATGAAGTGTCTTAAGCTCACCCAGCTTATGTTGGTGGGAGGCACTAGCATAACAGAGAGGCTGAGGGAGTAGCTTGTTGGCCTTTTGCCTCCTTCTCCCACCCCCTCACCCTTACCAATTGTTATGCAGAATTATAGAATTGTTTCGTTTGGAAAAGGCCTTTAAGATCATCCAGTCCAACTGTTAATCCAGCACTGCCAAGTCCACCACATCCACCACTAAATCATGTCCCTAAGTGCCACATCTTCTGGTCTTTTTACTCCTTTCCTGGGATGGTGACTCATCCAGTTCTCTGGGCAGCCCTTTCCAATGCTTGACAACCATTTTGGCAAATATATTTTTCCTAGTATCCAACCTAAACCTCCCCTGGCACAACTCAAGGCCATTTCCCATTGTCATGTTGCTTGCCACTTGGGAGTAGAGACCAACCCACGCCTCACACCAGATTCCCTTCAGGCAGTTGTAGATAGTGATAAGGTCGTCCTTCCGCATCCTTTTCTCCAGGCTAATCAACTCCAGCTTCCTCAGCCACTCATAACGTTTGTGAAGTGCAGGAGCAGTCTGAGAAGGAGGAGTATTTCTCAGCTAGAGGGTGGCTTTGTGGATTTTTTTTTCTGTACCTTCCTCTTTGAATGGCTAGAGGCATTTTGGATTCAGATAACATTTTGCTACAGTCCCAGGGAAGCAGCAGGGAAGTAGTCGTAGCTTCTGAAAAGCAACGATCTGCTCTTTTTCCTTTTCTCAGGTAATCTGTGACAAAATATTCCGTCACTGGTTTTCCCCAAATCTCAGAGGACCATTGGTTTCCCTCCCCCTGCAGCTGCAGCTGCAGAAAGCTGTGCAAGAGTGTGCTCAGCCGGGGCACATGGACGCCACCGGGCACCAGAGGACTCTGAAATCTCTCTCGGAGCTATACCACCTGCTTCAGGTCACTCAACGAGAACTGCAAAGGGCAGAGTAGACACAAAAGGCAAGACTGCAAAGGCCACATGCCGGTCTTTCTGCCATCCCTCCTTCCCATTGTACATTTACAGCACAGAGATTGTTTTTCTGCTATGCAAATTAAATTCATGGCTGCAGGTGCAGCACATCCGGTTAATATCCTATCAAGTGTGAATTGTTTTACATTACCTGGATGCTGTTCTTGCCTATTTTCCCGAGCTAGCGCTATCCCTCTCCATCAACATTCAGCACACTCTTTGCTTGCCAAGAGCTGTAGACACTGCTCAGATAGCATCTGCCTAAGTGTGCTGCTCAGAGTGAGGATGCATTTAAAGAAGAGTGTAAGTAAGTGCAGCAAAACTGCTATCAATAACTAAAAGAGTGGGTGGGTGGGTGTGGGTAAGTACATTCATGGTGCTTGTCTCAATTTCTCTGTAGAATGAGGGCTTTTTTAAAATAGGGACAGAGTGCTCTGTGTGAAAAAGAAAAAGGATCTCAAACAGGGAAATTTCACATGAGCAGAGTTGCTTTTGTATAGAACAGTCCTTTCTGATGTCCCCAAATGCATTTTCTCTGGGGCATTGCATTACCTGTACCATAGCTAACTTTGCGGGGAGAAATTATATAAAGGTACTTTGGGCTTTTCTAGAGCAAAATAATTATACCCCCTCACTGAGTTCCCATATGTGTACTCGTATTCTGCACTGGAGAGGTATGAATAATGCCACTGCATTTTCCCACGTGAACAAGCCCTCAGGCACTTGTACATCAGAGCACTTGATAAGAAGCACTCCTTGCCAGAGAGCAGAATTACCCAGGAATGTCAGCAATCTGTCCTTTGCAGTGAGCAAAACAATATCCAGACCCAGAGTTTTCTTCTGTAGTATTTTTTAATGAACAAAAGGAAATTTTTTGTACAAATTCATTATCTTGCAATGAGTTACACAAATAAAGATCCCTAGATTAACTTAAAATCATTAACTTTACCTTTCAAATGTGCATAGCTGTGGGTGCAGAATCTAACACAGAAGTTCAGAAGACATTGCATGTGCTTAAGCCCAATACTGGGCAATGTACCCATGAGCTGGTTTCGGCATGAGGACATTAAAAACCCCAAAACAAAAAACCCCGCGGCCTGTGCCAGCCTGCATCTCAGAAGGACTCTTCAATGTTAAGGCTGACAATACAGATTTGTGGATGTGAGACACGCAACAACACTGAATCTGTTGCATCTTTATATCCTTCAGCCTTACGACAGCTGTGAAGCCTGTGAGAACTAATTATACATACACTTTCCATTTCTGGACTGGTTCTTCAAAGTGATGTTAAAGACTGCCTGTGACCAGAAAATAGGAGCTGCTTGGGAAACCTTGGCCCATTAAAGACTAGTGCTAGCATTATTTTGTATTTCTTGCAATGAACTACCATATTTTTAAAAATTTTGCAAGCCTTCAAGAAGCTCACAGCAAGAGGAAGGTCAGCTGCCCTGCCTGGGGTTGGACAAACTGGTGTTAAGCCAGAGCTACAGTTTAGGAGCACCTGACTGGTAAAGTTGCAGTCAGTCCATGCTTCTCCTCCACCCAGGGAGGCAGACAATGTTTCAATACTTTAAGATCATCCTTTGCAAAAGCAGGAAGGCAAAGCAGAATAAGAAGAAACATGAATTCCTGAACTAGCCCTGCTACAAAGTCATGAAATTGATAGAGAATGTAATTAAGGTAAATTAAATAAATTATGGTGAAGGGTTGGGGACAGATATAGTATAAGGCAGAGAGAAGACATGGAGAGAGAGATGAAGGAAAAATAGAAGAAAAAGAAGTAAAAAATATGGCCTCCTTTGTGAAAATATGATTTATGATGCAAGATTGAATTAAGTGGCATTCAATCTGAGGAAGAAGGGACTGAAGATAAACACGTGAACTTTGTTCACAGATAGAAAGAGGCTGATAAAAAGGGATTGCCAGATTTTCTTGGTGGATATGACCAGCAATGAGCTTATATTTTAGCAAGGAAAACGTCATGTTAGGCACTTGTTACAGGCTTTCTGATAGAAAGGAAGAATGAAAATATGGCACAGATCATCTGGGAAAACTTCAGACGTCAGAAACTGATTTCTAACTACAGGCAAGAGTGTGTGCCTGTCAGGAATTATCTACATGCAGTTATGTCGATGATGCTGCCTTGAGGTAACCTTTTATCTCCAAATCCTGTGATTATGTTATTACCAGCTTATGTTTGTGCTCTTGTGACTCCCTCCCAACAAAATCCCCCATTCTGAGACACAGGGATACAGAACTCTCCTTTATCTTACATATGCAAATCCATGGGGTCCCCTGGGAAGGGAAGGCACAGAGATCTCAAACTGTGCAAATGATGCTACAGAGCCCGCTAGTGTGATCAAGGTCCGTGTGTTCCCTACACAACCTCCCTGCTGACAGCACTGAGCTTCTTAGCTCAGGACTGACTCAGTCTATAACCCACTCTCTGCTGAGGAACCTAAAAATCTTATACACCACTGCGCTTCTGCTTCCCTGGTCCCATTCTTTCCTCCTTCCGAAGCTCAGAGGGTACCTTCAGGGAAAAGCAAGCATCACAGACACTCAGTAGTTTGCAGTGTTATGTTTCACCATCACAGGGTCCCCTTCCCATTTTCACATTTGCATTTGAGACAGGTTAAATTTCTGTCGGATGAGATGTTCCACTTTTAAAACAGGTGAAAAAAACATACTGAAATGAAAACTGGTGGCAGCCAAGTGCGGGTGGAATGTCACTCTCCTCAAAAGGTCCTTCTCCTTGGCAGAATTTAAGAAGGGAAGCTGCCTTTGACAGATTTCTCCAACCCCCTCAGGGCCTGGCTGCAGCCACATGCACCTGACAGGGTTCTCCTTCCCCCACATCAGACTTTCCCAGGACATTAGGTTTCACTTCTTTTCAGGATGCAGAGAATAGTCCTCCAAAACCTCCCAAGAGTGACACGAATGGGTTATTTGTACTTGGCTGGGCTGTGAGATTGCATATCCCTGATGCAGCCAGCTCTGGCTGGCTTTGGTACACGTCTTCACCAGCGAGCAGAAGGACAAGGAGAGCCTGACAGGCTGTGTGAGCACAGGGCTTGATTCTTCACAGTCCCTCATGTACTTTGTAAAGTCACTAAATCCTAGGAAATGGAGAAGAGAAATACTACCAGTGAAGCAAGTGAAGTATTAAAATTTAATTAGCATAGGTACTGATGACCAAAACAGAAATAAAACAGTAGTTGTGTATTTCTCTCCCTGGGACAGAAAGGAAAGAAAATTAAGACACTGGTTTACTTGCCATTTACCTTAAAGAGGCAAGTGCAAACTGTAGGGATTTACAGACAGGTTTGTGTTTTTTTGGTGGAAATGTCTATTTTTTTAGTGGAAAAATCTATACAGGGGTTTGACCAGAAGAACCAGGCCTGGTGCTCCCTTCTGATGAAGCCCCTTTCATACTGCCTTAGCAGCACTGCCCACTAAATATATCCCTGGCATGAAGAGATACCCAGCTGGCCTGTACTGCAGAGGGCACAGCCAGGTCAGACTGGTGTTGAGTAAGAGTCCTGCATGCTGCTGAACCAGGCCTGCTACACCATTTGTGGCAATACAACAACCAGAATTGGGAGCTGGGAAGTTCTGCAGTGAAGCGTTCCTGGGCTGTGGTCAGAGAATGAAAAGTTGCCCAAAATGATACCTTGCATTACAGAAATATTTTTTTAAAACACCAAAACTCTCAATTTAAAATGCCTTTCAGACAATTTTGAAAATGTTTAACATAGTCAGTTTTGTCATTTTCTATTTGGAAAAAACAAGGCTATTTCTTGTTTTAGTTAATTCATACTGAAAAAGTTTACAAAGCAAAAAGACAGAGGTTGAAATGAAATACAATTTAAAAACCAGTGTTTTGTCTGGTCTATGCGGTGAAGCTTGCTAGTGTCTTCAGCATTTTCTGATGTTTGCTTTTCATCCCAATTCAGATGAGAAAATTTATGAAAGCTCAAAATCTGTTTCTCTTTCACCTAGCCCCAGTGGTCAGATCCAGAAACAAGGGACATATAGTCTTTGAAGGCACCTTTGCTGCCGACTTCATTTCTGCATCCTGGCCATGCTATATTGCACTTGGGCTGCAATGCTCTGTGCTTGCTTTTTCTCTCTTTCAGGTGTCTCCAAAGCACAATTCCTACTTGCATCCCTCTTTGGTAGTTAGTTCACCATAGGTTTGCAAAGTCACAGACTGCATAAGATTCTTCCCACTGTTGATCCCTTCTATATAAAAGATGACTTATAAATGTTCACTGATAGGATTTGGTTGCACTGGGAATGACCACTTTAGTCCAAAATGTCTGTTCCCATTTGGTTCGTCTCAACCCCATCTCTTTGCTCAGTCAGTCTGATACTGAATCCTTTTTGCCCTATAAAAGTGGCATTACCTCTTGATTAATTTCTACCACTTGCAGCAGTAGTGCCTTACTCAGCAACTTCCTCCCATATTTATGGCTCTCTGTGAAATGGGAATGGCATTAAGTCATTGTTTATTCCTTCTTTGCATCTCAGTTAACAGCATGTGCTTCAACTCTGCAATAATCATTTTCCGTTCCCACATTTTACAAGAGGTGAGTCCAGTAGGAGGTCTACTTCATCTTTAGGAAATCTTTAGGAAAGATAAATTCAACCCTTTGCTCAAATTTTCACAGAACTACTTCTTGATTTTCTTCAATTGGCATGTTATGCTCTGCAAAAAGCATCTGCAAACAATAGTCCTGCACCAAGGTGATGTAAAACAGAGAAAAAGTCCTTGCCCCAAAGGACTTACATGGCTCCCCTTGTGTTTTGAGGTTGACTTAATGGTAACTAACCCAGAAAAGCAGTTCATTGCTATAGCCAGGGTTTTCCTTACAGAGACTCCTTAGTGTGAATTCCAGGATGCTCCTTCACTGAGAGCATTCAGATCCTTTGCTGAAGGCACCACTAGAGATAACAACAGATACTTGGGGCTAGGAGAGAAGAGAGAGAAGGGTTTGTTTTCTTTTGATTAGAAACATTAACTGAACAAAACACTTCCTAAAGGTGAAAAATGGGATCACAAACTTAAAAGAGTTTGGGATTCCTCTCCGATTTTTTGTTTCCTCTGTTATAAAGTATAGACCCAAGCTGCTCAATTTATTTTTATGTAGTTAAAAAGAAAAAGGTTCAAGAAGCCACATACCAGGTTGGCAGTCTTTCAGCAGATCATATTGTCTTATGGAATGGGCAGGAAGATGATGAGTTTCAGCTTTTAATGAGTACCAGGCTGTAACATGGGAGCCTTGTGGTTGTAATATCAGTTTATGCATCTGGACAACCAACTATAAAATAAACCCAGTGGAAGCACACTATCAGATTAGCTATCTTGGCAGATGATCTCTCAAGCCTAGAACAGATGAACAGCCTCTGTTGAGGCTGACCTGTAGTGAGTCCAAGCAGTAGGCAGAGTCACTCTGCAGGAGCCTCAGATGCTGCCACTTTCCTGGCTTCTCAGTGAAATCAGGATAAAAGCTACTGGGCTTTCAGCAGCAGAAAAAAGGCAGCAGAAGAGTGAAAATCTGGGACAACAGATCTCAGAACCAAATCCAATAAGAGAACATGTACTGAAAAATCAGAGAATGTCAATAAATTGATTGGGGAAAAAAATCCCAAACACTTCTTTTGTAGTTCTTTAAAATAGAACAGTAGTACAATAGATATAGTGCAGGTACCTCCAAAGCCATTTGCTGTATGTGTCTAAGAGCTGAATAATGACATCTGCAGCCTAAAGGCTACACAGAATAAAATAACCTAGCAAAGGCTTTTAGAAGTACTATTTACATAAATGCAGAAAACGGTCTTAATTAGTAACAGCTTATGTCAGCCAAAAAAAAGAGAGAAAAGAGTCCTTTGCTCACTAACAGTGTTATTATGTCTATAATTAAAGTATGGCAAAATGCTGAAATCCCTGAAAGGCTACACTCCGTAATCCTGTGGTTTACTTAAAGTTTTGGTCCTGCAGGCTTGGGCCCCGAAGCAGCAGAATGATTGCTGAGCTCCTGTAAATGCTGTGATTCTTGGTGCCTTCTGCAGTATACTTTGAGTTCCTTTCCCTGTAAACTGGAGGGCCTTTTTCCTACACTACAAAATGTGCCTAAGTGATGTTGGCAGCCAGAAGGATGTGCATATGATCCAGCACATAATCATTTCCACAAGCATCTGCTGCTAGTGCTTTCAAGATATATGTAATCCAAGCTGGAGACTATTGTGAATACCTCTCTTTTTCCCTTGCTGGTTCCTTAGTGGTTTGCTTCTAGCTAGTTAGAAACAGAAATCTCCCATCCTGCTTAAATTGGTTATAATCTCTCCAAGATTCTTGCTACAGCAGGAAAAGAGCAAACTGCATCAAGTTCAAGATGGGTTCATCTCTTAAAGGTATGATATGCGAAGCTGCAGGAAAGAACAGATGTCAGTTTTTATCTCTAAAGAGGAGATTCTCTGGCTAAATGTAAGTAGCTGAAAAAATAGGTGTTTCAACCAATATCCCATGTACATTTATGAATTAACATTTGTTTGTATCTGAATAATTCAAAGCCCTCTGCTTCTTTTCAATTCGAAAGAAAATTAAAAAATCACTATGTGTTTACTACAAATTTCACAGGTATGCCAATTGCTTCTTTTCCATTTCTGTGTCAGACATTTAAGATTGTATCTTTGCCCTTAGGAAATTGATTTTTTCCCCATTATCCCAAGAAAGTGAATAGCTGGGAAAAGACAGTTTTAATTTTTTCTCTTGTTCAAGGGCTATTAAGCACCATACTAATCTTGCAGGGAATTATCAGTGGCTAAATATTTATTACATGAACCAGCGCCTATTTAATGGCCTCAAATGTCTAACAATAACTAAATAAATATCCAAGTAATTACTTCAGTGTTCAGAATTTCTCTTTTAAAGTAATGCCTATCTGATTCCAGAATACATATGCACAAGTAAGTGCTTTGCCCAGCCTGTGTTCAGATACGCATTCACGTGGATTCTGCCTGTATCTGACTACTGACAAAACTGCATCTGGAACAGAGCACAGAGGAACACAAACCAGCCCCTGCAAACTTATATCCATGGTCTTTCTTTTAGTCATGGTATGCTATTGTTTGTGGACTAAAGGCAGCGTATGTGCACACGGATACTTGTTCATCAGTTTGTTCAACTGTAACTTCATGTAACAAATGCTCAGTGTATAGGCCACAAATGCGTGGGGTTTTATTTTTCATATTATATTCTACATAAATTGGAGAAATACAAGAGTAATTAGCAATATGAATGAGCATCACACAGTGTACAGAAATAATGAAAAATATGCAGAATTTTTAATAAAATTCTTCATTTTTATGCATTGATTTCACTGAGCTTTCTTAAGTGATTATAGAGTTAATTTTTTTGGCTCAGATTCTAGTCTCCAACTATTAGAAAATATTGGATAAACAGTATTGTATTAGCCAAACCATTATCACTGAAGAGGCGTTAGATAATGCAAGTATACTGCATGAATTTCCATTACCATTTCAGAAGATATCTTTCAAAAGTGAAGAAATGAATCCAAGAGCCAGACAATACAGTGATAAGCTCTCCTGAAAAGCCTACAAATGGACTCTGCAGGGACAGATCTTCAGTCCCACCTCATTCATTTCGTATTCGTTTTCCCTTGAATATGAAGTCACACGTGATACTAGTATGTTTTAAGGCTCAAGCCGAATTTACACCAGCATAGTTCATTGGCATTTTAGTGTGTGCTCTTGATTCATGTCAGCAGGACAGCAGGGCCTCCTTGCATTTTAAATGGGCAGAGATAGGAGTAATATGAGCAATAAACTCATTTAATAAAAGGGAGAATACAGACATTTAACTGTAGCCCAGTGTTTTTTTCCTTCCCCTCACTTTCTCTGTGGAAAGGATGACACATCTGCACCCACTCAAATGTGATCCAGGGAGATGCACAACCATGGCACAGCCCATTGCCATCCATCCCTTCATACATGCTGGCTCAGGGATGATGTCTGGCATGCTGGCAATGATTCTGGGCTCTGCTTGTGCCTCAGGAACCTCTTCTTGGCTCTGGGACAGGGCAGGGAGCTCAGGGACTCAGTTCAATGACACTCCTGCAGCTGGGCAACAAGAAGATAGATCAGGCTGACCTGTTGGTTGTAGGTTGTAGCTCAGTCTTCCTCTTCTACTATCGCTGATCATTAGGCAATGAGTTATGAGCATCCACTCTTCCAGTCCTGAGAGCAAGCTCACTGGGAAATAAAAGCTACTTCTTTAATGGATCTTCGTAGGGTGCGGGAGCATGAGACTCTAGCACTGTTCCCAGTGCTGAAGTATCTCCTTCAGGAAAGTCTCTCTCATCACTGAGGTCTTTCCCAGTCCCAGGACAATGGGGGAGGACCTCACCCCACCACCTGCTGTCCTGCCGTTCTGGCTGCAAAACAGTCTTTTCCATGCTGAAACTGGTGCCTCAGAGAAACATCACACTCATGCCAAGAAGGACAGTGAAAGAGCACAAAACAGAGGTTCCTCATCTGTTTTTTTCACCCCATCCCACAGCTCCAGGATTTTCACAGCCTTCACACAAACTTTGCTGAGAAAGACCTACATTCATAATAAAGACTGCTTCTAAAAGATTGTAGGGGTGAATTGAATAATATCTGCTTTTCCACGTGGGAAGAGGATAAGAATTGTCTGAACAATCTGTAAAAAATAAGGCAGTTTTCTTGGGAAGTGTAAAGGAAGGGGAGCGCCATCCTTTCTCATTATAGACAGCAAAGCACAGCGAGGTAGTTTCTAATTTATAGTCCAGGAGTTCACAAAGCTGTCAGCCAGGTCAGATGCCATCTCTGTAAGCAGCAGGGATTTAAATGCAGGTACACACACCTGTCTGGGCATTTGGATAGAAGTCTGGTAGCTGGAGCGTGCAACCACACAGCTATAAATATTTAAACTAGCTGATCTGAGTGCATGTTCTCAAGCTGCAAAGACGCTGGAGTGCAGAGCAGAGCTGGAACAGTGCCAAATCAATAGTCATGGGCTTTTAAAGGAGGGTGCTTGTATGGATCTCTATAGACACTTCTGGTACTATGAAGAGCTTGCTATTAAAAGCAGAAGATAACAATGTCTTTTAATTAGATGAAGCAAACCTTACAAACAAAGACACCTACGTCCTCTCTCTTGCATAGGAACAGGGAAGATTATTGCGAAGAGGCTGAGAGGACTGGGCTTGTTTAGCCTTAAGCAGTACAGCTAATGGGAGCGTGTAAGGAAGATGGAACAAACTGTCCTTGGAAATGCCCCATGGCAGGACAAGAGGCAACAGGCAAAGCTGGAACACAAAAAATTCCAACTCAGTATTAAGAAAAAGTTTTATACTGTGAAAAGGGTCAAGCACTGGAACAGAGTTCCAGAGAGGTTGTGAAGGCTCTGTCCCTGGAGATATTCAAGCTTGACAGGACAAGACCCAAGAAATCTGGTCTAATTGGGCCACCCTTGAGCAAGAGTGGCCTCCATGTCTCAGTGCCAGCATGGAGCCTTTCAGAAATGTCAACCATAGTTTTAAAATCAGAAAAGTACAATGGCATTTTTCAACTATTATTGTCCCAAATACGCAAATGTTTCTTTTCACTGTGGCTGTTATTCATATGAAAAAGCCAAACGCATGTATGTGGTTACCATCTGACACCATCCAGTTGTTTGCAGGAATCTTCTACTCTAAGCTAAAGCACAGATTTCACACTCCGACCTAGCCAAAGCCAACTCAGGCTCTGAGGAAGCTGAGGAATGGGGACCACAAGAGTTTTGTGAATGCCAAGGAATGGCAGAGTTGCACTGCTAACAGTATGAATCCTCTGCAAAATTCGTGGATCCCAAAACTTAATCTCCCTCTGAACTTTGAGGACAATATGATCATGGTTTAAACATTTTGCTGTTTTTACCAGGCTAAGTGGATAAGAGCCTCACTGTGCCAGGTGCTGGACAGGACCAGGGTAATATATATACAATGCATGAGTTTGCATTCATGTAAGGCCTGCTCAGTAAAAGACCTTCAGGGGCAAGAGTGGATATCAGTATAATCTATGTTCACTGCAAGACCTCGACATGAGAAAAAGTCAGAATCAAGCCTAACAGTTTGGTGCACTTTTCAGTGTGACTTAGATTCTCCCTCACAAACAGAACCTCAGTGCTGAGAAAATCCCAGTACTCCTCCTTTATCTTCCGCATGACTGCAAGATTAAGGACAAAAAGAGACCAGCAAGCACCAGAGGTACAAATATTTTAAAAAGTAGCTGTCATGTAATTAGTAGAGAATTATAAAATAAATTCTGCAGAAATACAAAAATAGATGTCTTGTAGTTGTTCAGATGAAAAAGACATAGCAAGATTCTAAATAATGTATCACTCGTTAGAAGCTTGAATATTACTGCTTTTTTCCCCAAAGAAGCAGTATATGTGGCAGATACAAAAGGGTTGTTGCTTTGTGTATAGTGTTATTTTTTTAAAAACATTATGCCAAGTTGCTGTTTTCAAACACATGTCGATGCTGGGAAGAAATAGGCACATATCCATCTTGCCTTTGGGCCAAGCCGTTTAACCAGAACTGGGAATACTGACAAACTTTCTCAACCCCTCTCTCTCTTTAGTGCAATTGAATAAAGCAGCCCTTTGCAGACCTCTCTATGAAAATAACTGGTAAAATATCATGCTGTATGAGGACAAATATCAAGTGGAAAATTCTTTTTAATGTACTTCTAGAGAAAGGTAACAGATAAGTAGCAAACGTACTCACAGTTGTTACAAAGGGGTATGTGTCAGTCTATAAATCAATAGCTGGCTTGATGCCACTCGCTTCTGAATGGAAACCGACTATTTTTGCAGAGTTCTGCTCACAGCAGCTGAGCATCAATACTAACTAATGTGTAGCTATTAGGGAAAAACCGAGCATGACAACACAAATCATGGAGACCCTGATGAAGATCTCTGCACATGGCTGCTTCTTCTAATCACCAGCAGAATTTAATGAGACACCTGCAGTTTATAGACACTCTTGTTCCAACATAAATTCCCTGAGAGCACAAAGTCTTCTTTTAAAAAATATTCTTCAGAAAACCATAAACCACAAAGAGTTCATTGTCACTAATAATGTACTCCTCATTAATTTATAATGGTATGAAACCATAGTCCCTCATACATAACCTACAACAGATCTGAAGATTAAGTCAAAGGCTGTTAAGATCTCCTAATTAGCAGTTTTCCACCATTTAGGCATTCATTAATAAAACAGTGCTAGAGACCTTGAAATTGACCCCTTGCAATGCTGCAAAAACACTAATTGTTCATAAATCTGACCCATATCAGGCGAAGGAGAGGACTGAATGCATCCCATGGGTCTCTGTGTAGGAACAAGCTTGAGCAGGCTGGGATTCCTCCTCTGCTGGAAGTCGCAATGGCAGCCAGCTGACCGTAGCCACAGACTTTTCTGCCTTCCACTTCCATTGCAGTGAGAGGGCAGCTTTGACTGCCAAAAAAAAACATAGATGGAGTTCATTAGAATGCCAGAAAGGATAAAGGTTAACAATACCTTGTCATACCTTATTGTGTTTGCAGAGAGGAGGCAATAAATCCTCTTGTTTTCTAATCAGCAACCTGTTCTTTGCTGCATGGCAGACGAAACAGAGAATTGCATCTGCTAAAAAAGAAAACAAAACCAGCTCCTCTGAATCAGTGGAGTGAGAGAAGTCTTGTTGCTGAGAATTAGGGATGTTGTCATCCACCAAGTCAGCAGCTGGAAATCACTGGCATGAGTTGCTGTATCTGTGGGGGGCCCTGGGGCTCTATAGTCTTGAACTAGAACATGGTGCGGCCACAGCACAGAAGCCTATCAAACTCTCTTCAGCAGGTGCACAGGCTTCCCAGGAATTCTGCTACAAGCTGTCTTGTTACCACTGACAGCAGCATTTTTACTTTTTAACATGCAGGATGGATACTTGAGGATCTTTGGTGTAATTCTGTTTCAACCTGCAAGTACCTGAGGGTTACCTAAAGCCTTTCCTTAGAAGGGTCCTCAGAAATTGTTAGCACATTATAGATTGTGATCTGTGCCAACACAAGCCTGCTGCTTGTAGGAGGTAAAAGATGTGTGGTATTAGTTAGTGGAACAGCATTTAATGGCAGCATTGAAAAATGTAAAGGAGATTTCATTCTCCTCTTCTTTTGTTGTAAAATATAATCTCTTTGTCAGTGGGTCCCTTTCTGACACTTCATATCCTCTTCCCTCCATGGACAATGAAGCTGCACTTCACACTGTGCCAACTGGAGTAAATAGATACGTCTCCAGTGAAGTTAATGGAGCCAGGGATTTTTACAGTCTGAGGACCTGGCACTGAACATTTTAAACTGGCTGTGCATTTTCATCAGTTATCAAATGGGACATGTCAGAGAGCAACTCTTGAGTCAGACAGCATAGCTGTCTAACAGCCTGGCTATCAGGAAAGCCACAAATGCTCTCAGAAAAACAGTTCTGCTGGAACTGATAAGTATCTTTAACAATATTTTCCTTATAGAAAAGAAGGACAGCACATTTTTATTCCTCTCACATTACTCAGAGATTGTCTTATCATCAGAACAAGAAAACAATAGAAGAGTTTTATTTGAAAAATTATTTTTTAATAAAGTAAATGGAATCTTCTTATCTAATGGGAGTGAAAGAGAATAATGTTAATGGAATTTTCATTAAAGAAAACTTCTTTGTGAAATAGTACAGACCATTGGGAGAGAAAAATTAGCAGTCAGATCCTCACTGGCTGCAATCTGGCATCATTCTAGTGACAGACTAACATCTCGTCTAGTGTCACAAGTGAAATTACACAGACAAGTTGTGCTCTGAGACATGCATTTGTTATGCACTACCTCGTATTTGTTACTTGTTACCTCTGGGCAGAGAAGTAAATTCATTTTTATTAATGAGAAATATTCAGGTGACATCTAACAGTGAGCTTGTATGTTTGGCCTTCCCTAAGAATCAAGAAAAACCCACACATTTCAGGCATTAATCAACCCTTAGTGTTTCAGAGCCTCATTCCTATGACCTACATGAGTTTTTACATGCTCAGTTCTTATAACACCGGATGATTTCTGTACCACCTATGCCCTGGGGGCCAAGCCAGTGGACCGCCTTCACCACCACAGCTGAGTCTGTAGCTGTATAACAGGTTAACTTGCATTACAGCCCGGGCCCCCTTGGTAAACAAGTTCCTAGTCAAATTCTAAAAGGTGCAGCAAACATCCTATCTCTAAATTACATGAAGGTAACATAATGATTTTGATTTTTTTCCCCACATTTTAGTATTTCCCCATGCTGGAATTGCCTGTTGCTGTTACAACCCGCAGGATACAGAGAACCCCACAAACAATAATGCATTTATCTTTGAACAATACTGCTACAAAGCAGAGTTTTGCTATTATTATTTTTTTCCAGGTATTTCAAACAGCTCTCATTCATAGCAATATTTAGGCATAAAAAGAACTAGTCAATTACACAGTTATTTGGATTGTCAGCAGTCACAAGGAGCTAGGTACATTGCAAGTGGATACTCCAGCTAAGTACTTTTATCTTCCAACATAAGTATGTGGTAACCTTGGCCTGAACTGCCATGCCGAAGGACACAAGATTCTTGGAGGAATGGTAAGAACAAAACCATGAGCTTTGGGATAGCATTTTCATTCCCAAACTTCCAGCATTACCATGCCTTGCATTGCCACCCTGGGCTGGCATCCTGCCTGCCCAGCAAAGCCCACAGAAGCCCAAACCAGTGCTGGTGTTGGCGGCTCTAAAGCACCAACCATTGCTGTGGTCTGCAGCACTGGAAAGCAATCAAGTGCCAGGCATCTCCATGGAGATCTCTGCGCCTCTCTCCTTCACTCCTTTCAGAAGGGGGGAAGAGGAGTCACAGCAAAGCCTCCACTAGAGCTGCAGAGACTGGAGATGAGGTAGATGAGGTAGCTGAGGCAGGCAAGGCAGCCCCCACCCGCAGGGGTCAGGAGCTGGCTTAGTGCAGGCTCATTTCCTTTCCATTGCAGGCTGTGAAGGTGAGGTGGCACTTGGCAGTGCTCCAGAGGGAAACAGGTGATGAAATGTGTTGAAACACATATGAAATAGGCAGGTGAATAAACATCAAATACAGAATACATAGAACAGAAACCCTTTCTCCGATCAGTTGAATCACAGCTGGGGGGCCCAGTCTAATTCAATTAAGAAAAGCAGAATGCCTAAGAGACACAGGAAAAATCTGAAAATTAGCAGGAAATCTGTTCAGAGCGAAGCCATCGAGTGAGCTGGTGACAGAAATTACTCCAAGGTGTGGAGCAGAGCCAGGGAAAACAGAAAACAGTCAGTCAGACACTACAGAAGACTCTGGGGATAAATTGCTCTAAAGAAGTGCAGTGTTTCTTAGGATTCAGTTCAAGGGTACTTAAGTGTTATTTCTATTGCAAAGCCTCCACAGCCAGCTGCAATGTTTTTATCAACTTTTTCAAGACTGAGAAATACCATTTAATCAAAGCAAATATTTGGGGGGAAAAAAAAGAAGATATCTGCCTTGAGAAATATCCACAGGAATATGAAAATAACACTGAACTAGTGTATTTCTTTTCTGAGTTACCTTCTAGGCTTAATATCTAGAATCTGTTGTTCTGTGGCTGCTCAGCAAAAGGAGCAGTCCTGCAAATGCCAAAATCCTCATACCTACGTATAGCCCTAATTTGTGAGCTGCCTCAAAGGATATCACCCCACAGTTTACAAAACTTTTTTGCAAAACTGGCACTGTAGAAGTCCCAACTCAAATAATGATTTTCAGAGAACAGACTCATCATTTGGAAAATGGAGACTTTGAGCAAAAATGGACTTGGAGATAAAGAACTCTCCATAACATTTGGAATTCCTCTGTTGCTGTGAATGACATCACCACGCTGCATTAAAAAATCTCTCAATTTTAGTGTCACTCTTTAAGGCATTTACAAATACGTGCAAGCCCTCCATTAACAGAGTTTAATAGTTTTAAAGTATTTTTTAATAATCAAAATCTTCACATTTTTCAGTACTGAGATCAAAGCATAAGCAATTCCTATAAACATTTTATTTGAACCAGCATAAGAAATCAAATTGGCATATTTTGTATCATTTGACCCATTCTTATGCAAAAGCCCCCTATTCTGTTTTGTATATAATTTTATTTTGATTACTGTAATTTTGGTTGCAACTAATCACACACATTAAAAATCAGCTAGCTTTGAATAAGCCTTTATAAAAATCTTGACACTCTCTGCTGCTCATTCTTGATATCTGATGCATTAATGCACACCTGATTTAAAATGCATAGTACAAACACAAAGCACTAATTACAGCAAACCAAACTGCAATCAAGATTTTCATGGCTCTGCAGTGTGTGACGTGGCATTCACCAGCTGTAGCCCAGGCTACGTATAAGCCCTTGTTCCTTAATTTATTCCCAGCAATCAGATTCTTTGGGAGTGAGGCAGGAGGCTTACTATGTTCCCTGGGAGAAAATGGCACTGCAAGACCATATGAACTCAAAACCTCATGTCTAGTTTCCCACCAATCTGATTCCAAAATGACCACTCAAGACAAGTACATCCTCCCCTCCAACACCCCATCAGGCCTTTTTATTGTTAAAGGATGTTAAATATCTCTAAAAATGAGTCAGTAACATTTTCTTCTTAGAGCTACAATCAGATATGAGCCATATTTACAGCTGCAGAACCTTTTCATTCCTCTGAGATGCCTGATCCTCCGTGCACCAGGGAAGTGCCCTGCAGGCTTTGAATTGAGCCTGTGATTTCCCCAACGCAACCACCACAGCTCTGCAATGCTACGCTCAGAAGCAATTGCTAGATCAGATCCTTATTTTGTACATGACAATGTTCAACTCATGCACAGTAGGTGGGTGGGAGAGTTTGATGGCTTTTGAACTGTGTGGGGGAAAGGAAGAAATAGACTTTGTATTTGGAGTGAAAATTATTAATCTCTTTTATATTCTTTTAAGTTACAGCACGGATGTGGAGCGAGAGAGACTTAGATTTTAACCTTTTTACTGAAGTAAAATAATTAAAGGGGTTTCACAAACATTTATTTCCACATGAAATATTCTATTTCAGGAATGCTTGAAAAAGTGTTTCAGAAGTTAGCGATTTAAAGCAAGCAGCTGCACAGTGATAACAAGCACTTTAGATCACAGGAATCCGCTCAGCAAAGGAACCAGTTTTTCTTTCTAATTTTGAAAAATCCCAAACCCCACTGGCTAGAGTGCTAGCCTGAAATTAAAACACTGAGCTGCTTATTTTGCAAGAGGAACAGTACAAAAAGGGGTTGAAAGAGCTGCAGCTCTTCTAGTATCTCACAAATGAGAATTTACTGTGAAGGGAAAAGCTACTGAATTCTTCCTCCTCTAATTACTATTAATTTGTTATGTATGAACAGAAGATGTGCCACTGTTCACATGGCTATTTGAAATACTGACTTTATGCTTGCTATCAAAGTTACTGTCACAGAGGGGTGACTGCAGTGGGTTCCAGGTGCTCCCCCCACTCGCTGCAGCCCTCCCTGAGCAGTCCTGAGTGGTGTCTGTCTGCCAGTCTCAGAGTGGAGACTCTACCACCCCAAACATTAAATGCTGTAAGCGCTTATAATGACTTGTTTCCCATGTAATAACCTGTTCTTGTACCTTAACCCCTGTCAGCTCAGGTTTACCAAATGATAAAAGGCTTTATCACGTGAGTCCACCAGGCTAAAACCAGCATCTCTCTGCTGTGAGAATTTTTCACCCACAGATGTCTACTGTAGCATGTGGGCCCATGATTTGCTTGGCAAGTTTTCAAAACTGGGCTTTCCCAAAATTATTTCCATACTTGCTCAATATGGATCTTCGGAGTTTTGCAGACTTGGAGAAAAAGATCTGTGAGGGAATTCTGGGTTCAGAAAGTCCCACTTATGTTATCAGTATTTTAATTTGCTCTGAACTCAGACTTAAACCCAGAAGGAATCATTAAATAATGTAATCTTCTGTAGATCATAGGCTTTCATACAGTTACTCTTTGTTGAGGCCCCAAAAATATTTGTTTGATTACTCATTTCTTCCATGTGAGATTTGATTGTTGATTTGAAGACATGCAGACATGGAAAACCCTTCACTTCTCTTGCTGGTTTGTTCCAGTGGCTAATCACTCTCACTTTTTAAGTCTGTCTGATGCTGGCTTCCAGCCATCTATTCTTCCAATGTATTTCTCATGAAGTAAGACAGTGTCGAGTAAGTCGGGGTCAGGCCCTGGCACGCTACATCCGCTCAAGCAACATGCTGTGCAAGAATGGTTGTTGGCTTTTTCAATTAAAAACCCTGTATATTTATATAAATGAATTGAAATAAAAAACCCATAATGAATTAGTGTTTTATACAGCATTTTAAGAGGCACTGAGCACTATATAAGTGCATGGTTTTATTTTAATGTTTTTCTAGGCAGGTATTATGGAGAATTGGCAAAATGAAAAAAAAACCCTATATATTTGTTCTTCTGCTCTGTGTAATGAACATCTGCATTCTCATCCAGTTCAAATGTCTGTTTATGAAGCTAGAGAAATGCACTGCCTAAGGAGTAGGCCAGAACAGCACTGAAACCTCAAAATTCCAGTGTGGCTGAATAAAGAGAATGAAATAAAACTCAAAACTTCACTCATCTCTAAAAACTCATAAGAAAAATCATAAAGATACAGCATTCAATAGCTATATTTTCATTAGAAAGCTGTTTCTTCTCTACCAACTCCACCATGAAATCAGGATGGACAGAGAAAAAGGCCTCAGATACCCAGAAGAAGTAGGAATTACTCAAAAATGCTAAACGTCATCTAGCCGAAAGAAGAAAAAAATGTGGATCAGCATCCATTGAAACCAATGGAAGTTTTGCCCTCAGTGCTGATGCTTTACTACTTTGATTGAAATATTTCTGCTACACAGTCCCCTCAGATTCAGAACTGTTAATGTCACCCCTTCTGTCAATGTCACTGTGCTGGGATAGGTCTGTCAGCCTTCTCTTTACAGGCCAGGTTTGGAAGGATGGCAGCATAAGGACATACTGAAAGCCTGAGACAATCCCCCAAACCCAAAGCCCACAGGAATGTAAAATCAGGCTGAGCGCCCAGGGGCAAGGGCAGAAGAAATAGAAATATTTTTTAAAAATCCCAAACAACTTCCAAAGAACTATGCTAGAAAGTTTCTGTCATCTTCCGAATCCAAGCTTCAAAGACCCCCTACAAGACAAACAAGCCAACATTTGTTTTAATAACTGAGACAATGGTCTAACTTCTTGTTGTTCTCTACTAGGAAATGACAACACTGCACTGAACGAATCATTGTGAATGAATCAATTACACAATTACCATTAGTGTAGTTGTCTAGTTATGCTTTTTCATGGAGCTAAAGGAAATCAAAGACAATCCATGAACATTAATGTGCTGCACCTTTTCTGCAGGATGCTCTGGCATTGCATTAAGTGCTATTTCTAAAGACTGCCTGGAGCAGATTTAAATTCTGCTTGGATTGAATAAAGGAAAGATAATGTTACTGCAGACTCTTGGAGTCATCTGGGTTCTGTTTTGATCATATTTCAGAAATATTTGCATGCTTCCCATACGTTCTGCATGAGTATTTTTGTAACATAAAGTTCTTCTTTCGAAGGTCATTTATTTTAGTTTTGACGCAGCCGTGCTGATGAATAGGAGAAAAAGGGCATGAGAACTTAATTCTCCTTTTAATCACAAACTCTAAGCAATAAAATATTCCAAGCACTAAGAATAGTTTGGAGTCAAATAAGACACATAGAAAACTAGCAGTTTCAAGGCTCCTGGTTAGTGTCAGTCATGGATGCACTCCCTCTGTGTTTGCTTAGCCTTTGTGCCCTCAGAATACCTACTCATTAGGCAGTTCTGGCTGTGCCTAATGGGAACCAAGCTGTGTGGTCAGCACAGCCGCCACAAACATTGTTGTTAGGTGGCTTCTGTATCAACACTGGCTCTGGCAGAAGTGGGGAGGTTGTGCTGGTATGTCATCCTTTCTTGGGTTGCTAGAGGATCAGTTTCCAGATATCCACATAAACAACTGGAGGAACATAATTTTTGGCAGTGATCACAGATATGAAAGGATGTAGAAGCTGGAAGAAAGATACTGGTGCAGTGAGGGGAGGAACATAATCCATCTGAAATCAACAACACATCCTCTCAACCCTGCACACTGGAAAAGCCACTGCTCTAAAGGACAAGTCTCAAGGTGCCTCTTTCCAAGGTCCCTTCAAAGTAAATCTTGAAAGAGTAAACAACTGGAAAACTTCTTCGTTCTCCCTGGATTTGGCTTGGGCTGATACAAGTGTGGAAGCCAAGGCAGGGGTAAGAAAACACTGATGATTGACAGAGATTTCTGTCTGGGAAACTATGTAAACATCAGACTGGAGCAAGAGAGTGTGTCTTGTGGGACAAACTGGCACTGTCTGATTTTCTGGGACACACCGGGCTGCTCACAAATAGATTTCTGGCATGTACTCACAGACAGAATTAGCTAGTCCCTGTCCCAGGAGGGAATAATTTCCATGAAACTCATGTAGCACCATCAACCAGACTGCATAAAGACTTCAAGCCTGGGCTGGGGAAATGGAGCGATAGATGTCAGGGCATCATGGGAGGCATCTGGCTGGCCAGGGCCTGGGTACCAAGCAGGATCAGCACCTTAGAGCAACGAGTTTGCATTCAAAGAAAGACCATTCCTGTTAACATATTTTCTGACATTGTATAAAGGGCTTGTGGGAAGCACTGGCTGGCCCAAAAATGACACAGGGATGAGTCTGAGGACAGGAGCACAGCAGGCATCTGCTGCAGCTGCCGACTTGGGAGCACAGGGAAAACGCAAGCTGGAATGAGGAACTGTCTTCAAGTGTTAGCAGGGAGGCTGAGAACAGAAGAGAGGATGTTACTGTCCAGGCAGGGCTGCAGCCACATCATCCTTTCTGAGAGCCCTGCCAATCCAGGGACATCTGCGCACAAGTGATGATGGGCTTGGTACTGCTCAGCTGAGCTGACATTCCTGGCCAGAGAAATCATAGCAGGGATGGAGACACCCTGGAGCAGGGACACCCCAAGGGACTGCAGCCATGGGTGACTCACTTGGGAACAGAGCAGGAGGAAAACAACGAACAACAAAGAGCAGCAAAACATCATCACAAATGGGAGTTTGCAGCTTTGTGAGACAGCACACTGTAAGCACAACCAAGAAGCAACAGAAGCTGATGCAGAAAGGACAAAGATGAAAAAGACACAAGCGAGTATATGAGAGGAATACCTATGCTCACAGTTTTAAGTAAAAATATTCTTTTTTTTTACCCCAAGAATAAACATTAGAAGGAAAAGGTAAAAATATGTATGGCTATGAATGAAATACCTCAATCTTGAAAGACCAAAATGGGAAAAATAAAGCTTATTTCAATTCTTATGACATTTCCTTTTCAAAAGACACCTGGCTTGGACACTCTGAATACATTAAATCACATCTCTCCTATTAAAGAAGAATAAGCAACCTAAACCACATGAAGAGTTGTTACTGGCTCAAACATGATTCAGTAGGAATGAAAGCTAGTCCCATTAATTACTTTCTGTGGAGCATTCCCAAAAGTGCATTACTCACACACTGTAGTTCTAAGCACGTTGTAGTTCAAGAGGCAGAGGTGGGAAGACCCTCATTTGGACAGAGGCAGAGAGCTGCACCTTTAGACTGCACAAGCATAAACTCATGGGAGAGGAGAGTGACAAAAATTATATAGAATTATATATGATTGGTTAATTACCTTTAATAGAAGTGCCATCTTAATCACAAAGGGAGACATAACTAAATATGCAAAGAACTCGATGGGAACTGTGACATAGAAGCAGTTGTAGAGTTTGATGCTTAACAGCTCTCTGCTCTGTTTCTGCCTGTAGCCTGTGGCTCCAAATATGTGTCTGTCCTGTCTGTTTAAGTTCATCAAAAGAGCAAGTGCCACATACAGTGAAGCTATGTGACTTCTAAGTTTTTACAGACCTTCTGAGCTTATGTGACTGTTATATCTGAAAGCAATAAGCCAACATATTATATCTTCATGAAATAGTGAGCTGCTGCATAAATATCTTATCCTAAGTTCACAAAAATGTAAAAAACCCCACCTAGTGCACTCTGTGCTAAACACTTTTTTTTTTTTTTTTAATTAACATGTCAAAAGGCAGCTATGTTATTATTCTGAATTATTCTGAAAATACTTGCACTCATTATGCAGTAGCAGGCATGTGCAGTTGATCTGAAGGAGCCAAACTACATCAAATTTCCCCTGGGTACTGTGTGAAACTGTACAATAAATGAGCGTTGCTGTAACTTAAACAGATACTGACTCTTCGGAGACATGAAAATAAAAACTTTGTGGCATTAAAATGTGGCTCTGTCATGTCTATTACACTCTTCACAAGGTCTGGTAGTTTTCTTCTAACAGTAGCTCTGTTAAAAATTAATGATGCATACTTTCCATGCTGTCTCATTACTGATGCACAACTCAGTGAGTTTAGATGAGATTCCAGCTAGATGGCTATGCCCTTGGAGCGTGGGGGATTGGGCTGAGTTCACCAAACAACTTTTCTTTTGCTTATCTTTTCTACTTATATCATCTACAGAGACCCTCTGGGAGATCTTCCACTCTGTGTTCTCCATTCCAGTGGTTAATATGACTGCTTTAGAACTCTACCTTGGGTTAAAAGTACCATATTATAGCATAAAAATAAGGGTTTTTTCCCTGAAGTTTGGAAAACACACAAAATATTTGAATCTGTGAAGCAGAAAAAAAAACCTTTTTCTATACCACCTGTTAAAATTTCCATTAATATTTGAAAAGATCCCAGCAGATGAGAACTTTTCTCCATAAAGTTGCAAAAGTTACAGTATTCAGAGTACAGAAACTCCTAGCATAATTTTTATAATAAACTCCCCTGGGTTTATTATCACCAACTAACAATGCAGCAAGTAAGTAGCTTTCAGCCTTTTAATTTAACTAATTTAAAATGAGTTAAACTCTGTAGTCATATGTCAAACATGCAGACCAGGTTTCTAAAGGAGTGTCTCAGTGATTTAACACAACTTCCTGCTGCCTCCCATCCAACTGGCTCCCTCCAACCCAGCAAAAGTCTGGGAAAGGAAGTAAAATCAGCATTCTGACCCAAAGGATGGCAGATTTGGCAGTGCCAGGGGAGTGCAGGACATGAGGGAGTACAGCTCAGCATCCCTCACCCAGCCGCAGCCTTAGATTTCAGGATGTGCACGCATGCCAGTGGCTAACAGGTATACGCATGTCCAGTATTCCCAGTACGGATGGAATCCCAAAACTGGTATTGTTTTTCCCTTTACATCTGAATGATTGCTAACACTGTGTGTGCTTATGCTGCTAACATCAATTGATTCACCTCTAAAAGAGAATTAATGGATATGTATGCTCAATACCAAGCTAGGCTGGCTGGCTGCCCAGGTATTTGGAGCTATGAGTTTTCCATTACTGGAATATGTTTATTCTCACTGATGTGCAGAATTTGGATTTTATTGTTATTCTTTCTAAATTAAAAAAACCTGCAGAGGCAGAATATCCAATTAGTAGTATGAGACTGAAAAATAATAACCCAGGTTTGGTCAGTAGGACAATGTGCTCACTTTGTCTGAGTGGCATTTTAGTGAGAGCATTCCAACAGGAGCTGTGACATCTGATATAAAATGGAAAGCTTTTGTCAGCCTTCAAAGCGTCTTAATGCCCAAAATATATAGACCTATGGAACTCAGCCTTACTTAAGTCACTCTTGCAATACAAAGGACACTACAGGACTTTCCTGGTTAGCAAATGCCTGAATTTACACGTTTCAATACATTACCATGCTGGCCACATACACTAAAAATTGCACAGCAAGCTGCAGAATGTTATCTGTTTTTCAAAGGCTCCATTTTAATTCTTCCCTTACTATTTTCCATTGTATGAGTGGAAAATGAGTTAATTTTCTGATTTTTTTAATTTTTATTTTGAAGACTGAGACCTATCATTTTGCACTATGATTTACCACCCTATTTTCCCTCTTCAGCAGAGGTTGAATTTAGTTTCATTTACCTCATGTGCTTTGAAATATCCCAGAGCCGTGAGGCTTTAGTTGCAATAAAAATATTTCTGCAGCATAGTGTAATAAAAAATTCGACATAAAAAATTAAATAGGTATCTGCATCTTTTTTGGATGTGTAGGCATAGGAGTTTCTTGCTAGCACCTCACAGTGGAATAACCCTTCTTATTTTTATTCTGGAAAAAACTTTGGCATTGAGCAATTTTAGCTGATTTCATAGAATCATAGAATATTTTGGGTTGAATGGGGCCATAAAAATCATTAAGTTCCAACCCTCCTGCCAGGGGCAGGGACACCTTCCACTAGACCAGGTTGCTCAGAGCCCCATCCAACCCATTCTTGAACACTTCCAGGGATGGGGCATGCACAGCTTCTCTGGACAACCTGTTCCAGTGCCTCGCCACCCCCACAGTGAAGAATTTCCTCCTAATATCCAATCTAAACATTCCCTCTATCAGTTTAAACCATTCCTCCTGGTCCTAACACTATATGCCCTTGCAAACAGTCTCTCTCTGGCTTTGTCATAGGCCCCCTTTAGGTACTGAAAGGTGCTCTGAGGTCTCCCTAGTGCCTTTTCTTCTCCAGGTTGAACTGCCTCAACTATTTTAGCCTGTCTTCATGGCAGAGATGCTCCAGCCCTCTGATCATATTGGTGGCCCTGCTCTTGGACCCACTCCAACAGGTCCATGTCCTTCTTATGCTGGTAGGACCAGAACTGGATGCAGACCTCCAGGAGAGGTTTCACGAGGGCAGAATAGAAGAGAAGAACCCCTTCCCTCAACCTGCCAGTCTCCATTCCCCAGTACTACTTACTGGCTGAACTGAGACAGACTGCCAGCTGCTTGGGAAGACAAATGTTTATTCTCCCTGAAATCTGTGCTTCAATACCATACATAAATAAGGGAAATGCACTGGACTGTGAAACTTAAGAAGCACATAACCACATGCTTTGTGTATATTTAAGTCCAACTTTGGATCATCAGCCCAGGTTACCAACTCCCAGGCACACCTGCAGTGCACAGACTGATGAGTTGGAATAGGTTGGAATGTCCCTGGCACACAGAAAAGAGTGAAAGTTTTACCTTCATTACTGAGTTGGCATCACCCAAGATTTCATACCATACCCACCCCGCAAGCTGCAGCTATCAGCGCACTACACAAGCTGTTGATTTATTTACACAATAGTTGATGGTTTAATAGTATTTAATTAAACTCAGCACAGTTAAAACAGGATAGGCTTTGGCAGCCTGCTCCTGTCAATGTAAATCGAATTTTGTGTCGTGGACAAGGGAATCAGGACATCAAAATGAAAATTCTCCCTTGTGCACCACCCACTGGTGCTTGGCAACAGGGAACTACCAAATGCTGCTGCCCAATCTGAACTGTCTGTACTAGGAAATTTTTTTCACATTTCACACCATCAGCATATTTTTTAAACAACTGTAATGAAATATAGCTATATGTATGGATGTGCCTATTCATATACACCTGCTCTAATACATATAAATAATACATATTATATATATTTATATATCTCTGTGTGTGTGTGCATATAAATTTACACACATATTTGGCTGTTCTCACACTGCTCCTGAATGTGATTATGTAATCCCAAACAAAGAGCTTCCTGCAAGAAGATCAGACACATTAGCCTTCAATACTTTTGAATAGCTCTTGCTAAAATGATCTTGAATTCCTTTCACATATTAGGGTTAAATAAGGAATTTGTTGTCACTGTTTTGTACAACAAAAAATTTGTTGCAAGAAGCTATGCGTGTTCCTGGTGGATCTGTAAGCTCCTTGGGAACAATTTGCACATATTTTCCAGTAAAGTTGGACTGCCTTGTCCCAGATTCTAACACTAGCCTGGGGGGATTAAGCTGTTTAGAGTTTGCATCAAGTTCTGCACAGATCCCAGAGAAAACATACTTACTCATCCTGGATGCAAATTTTTAGGTGAGAGGTTGAGCTGCTGCTCTGTGCTGTCCACAGGCCAGAACCACATAGTTTTGCAAAGAGACAGAACACTGTATCATTTTCAGGGCTGGGATGAGATGTTTTCCTGAACTAGTACAGGAGATGCCACAATTCTTGAATTCACAGTTCTCCATGAAGATGGGACGATCATATTGATGTACAAAACCATGCAGCCCAAAGTGCTTAGATTGCTGTATTTACTAACTTACTTTGTGATATAGTGACATAGTACTTTCAGAGGTCTTAATCAGACTGTTTTTAAACCATCTGGTTTGAACCACAAGCTGGTATGAAGCTGGCACCAAAGGCACTAAACAGCAAGCTTCCCTGCACGTGTAAGCACCAATAAGACAATTTGTAAGCTTTTAAGTTCAGATTTGACAGAGCATTCGTGCATATGCCAATTTAAAATACATAAAAAGTCCCTCTGGCTTACATCTGTGAAGATGAGGGAGGATAAGAACACTGTCAACTTACAAAAATACGTGAGAAAAGATTCATTTCTAGAAATGCATATTTGTTAAATATTGTGAACTTGTTATGAGTACTTCAATTTGACAAACACTTGCTGAATCCTCCTATACAGTGGCCAAAGAAAGCTCTTGCAAATGTGGATCTGAATCAACTTAGACATAGAATCAGATTATTTGAAAACTGATTGAAAAGCTGTGAAATGCTGTGAAACCCTGTAAAACCTAGCAGAGGTCAAAGTGCCAGTGATAGCTTCTGCCAGTTGATCGCTTTACCGGCCTCACACCCAGGAATCATTTTAACCTTTTACATTTTCGCTTGTTCCAGATGTATACTTCTATATTTTGGGGCAGGTGGAGGAGTCTGTTTCTTTAATCTTGAGACTTCAAGCCAGCAGATATCACATGTGGAGGCTCCAAGTGGTCCTAGATGTAGAGTTCCTGTGCTTTGACAGGTTCGTGTACGTGGCAGAAGTGAGGGTATTGTGCCCAGTTCGTAAGGACTGATTAAAAGCAGAAACTGGGATGGGCTCCTACAATCCCTCCACACAAACAGCGAAGGGCAAGGCAGCAGCAAAGGTTCCTTCAGCATCACCAAATCCTCCCAAGGCAGTCACAACACTAATCCTTCCTCCCCATTAGTGGCATTTCCACCAGCACCACTCCTGCACCCAGCACAGGGCCACTCATAATCAACCTTCCTCACAAGGAAGTGGGTGGGTGGGTGGAATAACAGGATTTAGACTAGGAAGTAGCTGGCAATTTACCATGGATGAGTAATAAAATAGTTTATTTTAAATGGAAAACATTGGATCTGCAATAAGCAAGTTTTCTGTATTTTGAGTATTATAACAGATAACACTAAGCAATGTAAAGATTTGAAAATGCAGGAATAGTGCAAAATTACTTCTGTGGTAATACAAGGCAAATGTTGGCAACTGACAGCATTTTAAAAGCAAAAATAGGAAACAGATCAGATAAAGCAGTAATTTATATAGCATGGTAGAAATGCAACTGCCCTACAGGCTTTTATATATTGTAGGACAAGAAAATTATCAATTATGCATAGTTAAACCTGTAAAAGAGTAACTAATCCAGAGCATTTGAAAATTAGCCTTTTATACCAATTTCCAGAGAGAATGTAAATATAATTTGATTTTTTGCTGAGCATATTGCTCAAAGTTTTGTGATGCTTATCTTGGCTTGTATTTTTTTGTATTATGTATGAGAAAATGACATGTTGTTAAAGTGCCCGCTTCCTTCTAAACACATGCACCATGAAATTGGAGTTAACAGTCGTCATTCAAGAAATAAACAAAACAAAACAAAACAAAAGTTGTCACAGTAGTAGGGCAAAATCCTGCTTTGAAAAATGAGGTAAATAAAAATACAGATATAGCAATATTAACATTAAAAAATTTTCATGAAGCATAAAGTTCTATTGCATCAATTCCTTCAGGAAAAAACGATTTGCAAATGCATATCCAAAACAAGTGTTAAACTTCAGTTCTATAATGCTTGAGTTTAGGAGCTAGGGTGATGTTTGATTCTGATATTCCAGGTAACACAATAATGTTCACTTTAAAACAGTGACTATGGGGCAACAATCATATATGTGTACATATTGTAATTGCACCTTCAAGTAGGTGGTTGAAGATATAGATATGGTGATAAAATTACTCAAAGGGCAGCTACTGCATGAACTCCTGAAGACTGGCTTGTCAATTAAACTTAAAAAAAAATCTTTTACAGACCAGTTTCATTTCTGAAGATTCATCAAAAATTACAAGAACTAGGAAGCTTGAATCAAATCTAGCCTTCAGGTTATTCCCCTAAGAATAAAATTATTGTTTGTTTTCTAAGCATTTGACTTGACAAGGAAAACTTATTTAGGAAAGTTTTACTGAGGAAACAAAGTGGGCCAGAGATTATAGCAAATAATTAAATATTATATGTTTAAGAAACAGACTTGAAACATCAAAATAACTTAGAATAATTATTAACTGTGCAAGCAAGTACTAGGGTAGATATAATTGATTCAAAAACAATCTAGCTAAATTTCTAAATTTATTAGAGTTTTATTAACCAGAACCATCTGGAGAAGTTGATAATACAGGGATTCATTTGACTGTATTTAATCCTCAGATTTTCCTCAAGAAACAGGTACCAATGAGAAATGGAGCAAAATACACAAAGCTCAGAAATCTTCGAGTACGTTACTGCCCTCTTGGGAACCTGAACAGAGGAAAACACAGAAAAAGTTTAGATCATAGAAGCAACCAAAAGACAACTCAGAACTGTATGGTTAATATACAGGGGAAAAAACATTTCTGTAGTTCCACATTTGTATTTGCATTCTGTTTACAAAGTCTGGATTTAGGGCACCCAAATTAAATATCTGCATTTTTTTTTACACAGAACAAGAGAGAATTCTCTTCTTGATAAAAAACTATGGTACCATGTACAGCTTTATTCTTCCTCTTAGGTCTGAGGTTTTAAATTTAAAGTTCTTAAAATATTACAACCAGTTACGGTGCTGGAAGAAGGAACTCCAGTTGCAGAAGTCAATTCGCATCTTCTTGACCAGTTGAGGACAGGTAGCCAAACCACACTGTTAACTCCATAAGAACGGAACAGAGAGAATCATGAGAAACTATTCTTTAGCATTTATAAGTGGTCAACCACGAAGTAAATTAGATTACCCCTCACCTAGAACAACCCTGCAGCCATGAAAAATGGATAGGGTAACAGAAATAATGTTATGATAGCGTCTATTTTTTGATGACTCAGATTCTTAGGTACCAACAACCTACTAGTATGCACAGTCCAAAGGTTATTTCTGCTACTAGATTTGATTAGGAAATTTTGCCCCAGCATAAAAGAAATTGCTTTTTCATTAAAAGATGGAACATTTTCAGAGTCTTTTTTCAACAAAACCCTGAATGTTTTCACCACATACAAAAGGAACTATTTTAGCCTACTCTTTCACATTAAGAATACATTTAAAACATGGCTTTGATGAAATTTCTGTATAATGCCCTTCAAATTGTAAGACAAATTCATAAATTTCAGCTTGAGGAATAGACTTGTAAAACAAACAGTCCAAGAGATCTCAGCCCAAAGCTGCTGACAATTTTTAGATAATTCCAGTTTTGTGGATCTCCTGCCTTCATCATGTATTCATAAAGTAGTTTCATAAAAGCAAATAGTTTCAGGTGAAATACTACTATTATTACTATATACAATGAATTTGTATCTTCTCATTTTCTAAATAAAATTTGGCAACCAAATCCAAAGGTCTGTATCTCATTACAACAAAGAAGCAGAACAAGAAGAGTTTTGCAGATCAGAGGAAAAGGCTTGGGACCTTCAGTGCTACGTTTGTTCTTGCACCAACATTTGCAATTATGCAAATACTTCTAAAATCTACTTTCTAAAAAATCTTTCTGTACTTGAATATACTGTCCTTTGGAAGCTCTGCTCTTATAATTGGTTTTGGAAGCCAAACTTCCCTTTCACAGTAGTTTTTGACCTGGAAAATGATAGGATGACTTTCATGAATAAAGGAGTAAGCATGGAGACTTTTTAAAAATTTTGACTGCAAATATAAAACAGCTTAGAAAGAGTCTATAAACCTTTTCTGCAAACTCTGTTATCATGCAGGTCTTTATCTATACTGCATAATTATTCAAGTCGTACTTCTGCAGTGGGTTTGAGCTCTGAATTTAGACCACCTATATCTACCTGTCTACATATATATTAAATGTCAAAACTCCTATTAAATTCGATGGAAATCTAGACAACTTACCCAATTGACTCTACAGAACTCACTCAGCAACAGATACCCTGCCCCCACTCAGCAGCCTGGACATCTCAAAAGCCTTAGAGGTTCCAATGGCTCAATCTGCATGGCCTTGAAAAAGAACATTGTACCCAGCATAGTGTAGGCCCCTAAATATGTGGGGCAGGGTGGATGTGTCTCAAACTCCTGCTTAATATCTATCTATCCCTTTTATGTCAAAGGAAAGCATAAGCCTGTCCCCAGAGAGTGGGGGATTGTACACATATGGGTAAAACCAGAATGAATGAGAATGATTTAGTATTAGAATTACATGTTCAGCTCTTAAAATGTGAAATACTTCTCTCACATTGCTTTATTAACACATTGTAGCAAAATAAAAAAAGAAAATTAGGATTATGCTGTGATTTCCTAGACAAGCTATGAGGCTGGGCAACCTGGCACATTAGTCATAAAAACTGGTCCTTTCTGCAAGATACTAGTAAAAAATGTTTTTATTGTCATGAATTATAGAACTAAGTCATTTCTGCTGACTACATCATTGCATTCCATTGCAAAGCCTTCTTGCCCATAAATCTTAGTACACAGTAAATTTGAAAACTTACAAGTAATTCTCAAGTGTTCAAACGAAATCATGCACTCTGAGTGCATGTGCAGTAATACACAATAGAGGAATTTAGAGCAAAGCTTTTCAGAACAAAAATTTAGGCACCCATCCAACAGCAGAAGTAATTTTAGCTCTAGGTTTTTTTAAAATCATCAACACCAATGAAGAGCCCCTATCAGAGGGATTCTTAGAATTCATGTTTTAAACACTTTATGGAAGACACTGTTTCCACTCCAGAGTTTAAGCATCACATACCATGATCAACTTCATCCTGCACCATTTCTTTAGTGATTCCTTTGTAGACAGCTGATATCAACATGATGATCCAAAAGAGTTGAAACTATTACAGACATATGATTTCATTTTAATAAAAGAAAAATATTTAAAATTTGTAATATGCATACCCAGAGTCGTCTTCTTTCAGTACTCCAGAACATCTTAAGTAGAGGTCTTACTTCTTTTTGCTTTCTTTAACTTTGAATAATCTTCTTCTTTCTGTTCACGGCAACCAAACAAACAAAAAAAGAGGGTAAAACCCAGGGATGCAATCAAAGCAGTAACACTAAGCCAACAATTCAACTAAAAAAGTTAGTTCTGAGTGAAATGCTTAGTTGAATGTGAAGTAATTAAAAAAAGTTTCTATTTTCCAACATAAATATAATTCAAAGTATGTTAATGTGTAAGTTTGGGTTGGCTCCTAGCCAAACCCTCAGCAGCCCGGGACAGCCTTCCCCCCCACAGCCGGGAAAAAAACGGAGAAAGGAGAAAAAGGTAGCAGGGGAAAATTGCAGCAAATATATATTTATATATATAGCTATAGAATTATATACAATGAAACACTATGTACATATGAGTAGGGACCCCAGGGAACCCCCAACCAACCCCAAGGGGAAAAGGGGAAAGGGAAGGGGAAAAGGGACAAAAGGGGTAAAACACAACAGATATACACAATCGAAACTCAGGGGATAGCTTAACAAAATAACTAATACAATGAACTCTCACCACTTCCCTTGCGAACAGCAAATCCCTTCCCTCTGACACGACTCGGACAGAGCTCCCGGCTCAGGCCTTCAGCCCACAGAGATAAGCGAGGCCTAAACACTGGGAGCTGCTGTCACAGAGCTGTGAGCGGGAGGAAAGCTGAAGCCCAAGAGAGAGAACCTCCTCCCCGTCACCTATCTTTTATACACCTGATTACGTGAGGGAATAGGATGGAATAATTCCTTAGTTTTTGACCCCAGTTGTTAAGGAAGGCCTAAAGAACAACAAACCTCACCAAAGCCTAAAATTTAAACTACCACAGTTTATATGCACAGTCGCTAAGTAATTAAGACCAGAGCTACTTTTAAAATACCCTTTAACATGCTGGCAACCATGACTTTCAAAAAAACTGATCATTTTTGGTGTCCAAACTTGAGATAATGACTTAGGTTTACTCTTCAGAGAAGTGTTTAGTAGTATCCCCAGTTAGTGCCATTGCATTTTAATCTGGAGCAGAGGAATCAGACTAACGAGCACCAGAGAGTCCATCCTCACCCCAGTAAACAGATGAGTTCCTCTCCTACTCCTGAGACTCCAGCTGAAATTTCCCTAGAGCTGTGCATGCACCACACTTGAGACCAGCAGTGGCAGTGCTGCATTGGCAGTGTGGGAGGCAGGCAGCTGGAACTTGCTGTCTCCTGGCACTTCCCAAAATCAGCTTTCAGGGCTCAGGCAGGTACCTGTGTTGCTCACAGCCTGCCTGGAGAGTGAGGAATGCATGAGGTACTTGTGACTCCTGACTAGGACAGGACAGCACCCCTTCCCCATTCCAGCAGTGCTGCTATAAGTTCTCTGCTTGTCTGTTCTGCCCAAGTTACAGAGGTAGTTCCATGCTCACACGCCGTAGTGTGTCCGAGTCATTCCCAGTGCCAGGCAAAGGACTTCAGCACCTTAATTTGTATTGTGGTGGAAGTCTCCCTTCCGTACTCAGACCTCTGAGGTTGTTATATCCACAGGTATTTTTAGTTGCTGGTTTTCTTCTCTTTGTGAGACTGACTATAGTGCTGTAGCATTGCAGTGCTGGGCCTGTAACTAGTGACTCAGTCGTGGTCCTGTGGAAGGGCCTTTCCCAGCTGCAGCTGGATCGGGCCAGCTCAGAGCAGCTGGGCTGGCGCTTCCCACATCAACTCCTTTCCTCCCTGCTGCTTGAGCTCCAGGGTCGGAGTGTGTTCCTGCAGCAGGCCCCTGGGGTTGCTGTACTGGCTTTTTCTGAACTGCACTGAAAGCACAGACTGTGTTCTTTTAATTACAGCTAAAACTTCCAGAATTGTCTTGTATTTGGCTTTAAAATCATAACAAAACAAAAAGTCATTTCTACAGAACACTTCTCAATTCAAGCCCTTTAAATGAGACACAGAGCCACGGAGAATGCCCTTAGTTATACTGGGCAGAATAAAACTTTTTTCTGTAGAATCAGAAAATCTGCTTCAGAAACCGTAACATCATTAAACATTTTACTAGTATCTTTTTCTGGAGATAAACATTTTAAATAAACACCTGAAGTAACAGTATCATAACCAATGGTTAATGTTAGTTTTATCCTGGTTATGGTTAATTTTATCCAGAGTGGGCTCAAAAAGATTTCTTACTGTGCTCATTTTAAATGGAATATGCTAAGATGAAAAAAAATTTAGATTTCCTTTTATCTCTTAATTTAAGTCTTTCTGGACTAGATTTTGTGTATGCAGGGGGGTTTACCTGTCTTCTTCTGGCACAACCTTTTTTTACAGATTCTTCCATATTGGTCTCCTTGACCAATGAAGTCAGTCTTGAGGTCAGTGTTTCACACGTCAGATACTTGTTCTCTGTAATCATCTGAAAGGACAAAAATTTATACCTTCATTACCAAAAAAAAACCTACAAAATTTTGAACAGGTTTTCTAATTGTAAAATTACCTTTTTCAAAAGGTGCCCCCAAATTACATTGTGGATGCAAAAAATGATAAGCACAAGACATTTCATCGTGTGCTCAATATGAGATACCATTCTCCTAAAAATTGCACTGAAATCAGCTCAGCTGTTTATTTTATTGAAATACAGAAAGAATCATAGAAAATTTAGGTGTGCAGCACCTCTAGCTGTCATGTCATTATAACTTTTAGTCAAAAGAAAGCCAACTTCAAAAATAGATCACCTAGCTTTGGGCTCTTTCAGTCAAGTTCTGAGAGTATGAAAGACTAAGCACCCCAAAATCCTCTCTTGTTCTAATACTTGACCATTCTCAGATTTTTTATTATGTCAACTTGTGCTTTTTTTGAAACTGTAATTAAACTTGTATTTGCAAAACTTCCATGTTTGTCTAACAGCACAATGCCTTACACACAACTGCTGACAGCACTGCACAATTGATGAGGTTTGAGATTCCTTCCAGGGGAAGGAGTTAGTCCATTAACATGATTTCATATGAAGACAGACTGAACACCAAAAAATGTTACCATGTTAACCTCACAATGATCTTGGCAAACTGATAAACTGTCTTAAATAAAGGAAAATTAATTATCCCACCTTAAAAGTCCCCCAAAAAGAAATGTGTACCTCATATAACACAGTATATCATCTTCACATTCAGAAAAAAACCCAAAACAGCCGTGGCTGAAAACATTAAGTTATACAGTAGAATTTTAGAAAACTATATTGAGAATGATGGTAGAACATGATAAAACTCATGCTCTTTATTGCTTAATGTTGTTTTTAAATATACCAAATTTGTGAGAACCAGTGAGAATGAGCCCTCTTATGTACTGTACCTGTTCAAAGATAGATTTGGAATGATGACTGGTTGTTGCAGCAATATAGTCCTTAGAATGGCATGATGCTTTATTTTCTTCACTTTTGGTGATGCAAACTGTATCTTTGAAGAGAGATTCATGAATATTTAACCCCACTCCTTTATTTGATCTCTTTGTTTGTTGCAGTAATAAGCTGGAATTTGTCATTTCATTGTCTAATTTACAAATCTGCAAATGCACTTCCTTTGACTGGTGTTCTTTCTCAAGAATTTGTGTGGTATTTTGACTTGTAAACTTTTTTCCCCTTCTTGCACTGTAATTGGGAGATTCATGTGTATTCAGACTCAGACTGGTGCTTGATTTCTGAAGCACTGGCCCAACCTTCTTAAGAAAGAAGGGAGAATTTGCCTTTTTGTGATTGACTTCACTTGAATTCCCACCTGCAGGTGAGTTTTCAGAAAAATCAGAATTATTAATTTGTCCACCAGACTCTGTTTGCCGTTGAAATACCGGAGTACCATGCTTTGTGTGTGCTTTCATTTTCATTACCTGAAATACGTTGCTGTCAGTAGGATTTTTGACTGGCAACTTTTGAATGTGTTTGAAAACCTGAGTTATGCTGGACTTCTGCACAGTCAACACAGAAGACGAAACACCCGTAACTTTTACTGGTGAACGTCTTTCAGCATTTTCCCTTTTTTTCCTATCTGTTTGATTTATTGTCTTTCCATTCATTTGAATCAACCTTCCTTTGAAAATTGGTATAATTTTGCTGACTTTTGAGGGAGGGAGTTCAAAGGCTGAATTTTCAGATATTTCTAAAGATTCCGCAACTGGCGATTCCGGTACTCCTGGTATTTGCTTGTTATTCATAGATTTATGTGTTGCTTCAGTGCTAACCTCTCCTATGGCCTTACTGCTACTCGAAAATCCGCGTGTTTCTGGCTCTTTGATCAAACGCTCCATCCAGTGGCTGTTTTCCGTACTGCATGGTGAAGGAATTCCAGGCAATGTCGGTTTCTTTGGAGCAGCCTGTGTTAGAGATACTACACAAACCGTCTCACTATCCAATTTCGTATGTTTAGATTTTATTTCCTGCAATACAACAAGAGTTGCTAAATTGAATTAACTTGATTTGAAAGTGCCTTGCCATCTAATGCATCACTATATGACATCAACCTAATACACATCATAATATATAAGCATTATATAATACATTTCCCTATTTTGAATTACAATTACTATATTTTTAAACAACATTTAGTTGTCACTATAAATTATGTTGCTCTTTTTCATCTCCTCCAATTCTTTGTTTATAAACTGTGCTGGAATATCATATTTCTCAGAAGGAACGACTTAAAAGCAGTCATTATCTTGGTTTAGTGCTTTCCAGCTGGATAATGTCTCCCCCTATTGAGATGGTCTGCAGAGGGTTTGAGTGACAGGGCTCCTCATCTCTTAAGACTTCTAAGAGCATCTGTATTCTGAGCAAGAGACAGTTTGGATGTCTATAAAAACTGCAGATGACACAGAGGAGCCATTCTAGCTTTGATCACTGAAGAGACATAAACAGGAGCTGTTTTCTGAAAGAGGATTATAGTATTTTAGAATCTCTGCAATTTCTGTCACTACTCTTTGTTCAGAATTAATTACTTCATTTCTTCTTTCACTACTACCAAAGAAATTTGAGTCTCAGCCTTCATCACAACCTCAAATTAAAGAAGTTTAGTTACTTACCTCCTTATCATCACCAGACATGGAGTAAATCTTAAAGCTTGACTGTTTTTAAATGCTTAAGTTCACAGAACTTTTTTTTTTTTTAATAAATAGTAATAATAATAGAATCACGAATAGTTTGGGTTGGAAGGGACCTGATAGATCACCTGGCTCCAGCCCCACTGCCATGGGAAGGGACACCTTGCACCAGACTAGGTTACTCAAATCCCCACCCAGCCTGGCCTTCAACACTTCCAGGGATGGGGCATCCCCAGCTTCTCTGGGCAACCTCTTCCAGTGCCTCATCACCCTCATAGTAAAGAATTTCTTTCTAATACCTAATCTGAACCTACCCTCTGTTAGTTTAATGTCATTCCTCCTTGTTTTGTCACTACATGCCTTTGTAATAGTAATAATAGTAATAACAGTAATAACAACTACTACTGCTAATGTTATTGTTACTATCATTTTGAAAGAGATCTGAAAAAGTTCTGGATATCCAACTGTTAAAAAGCCTTTATAGAATTGCAAATACTGATAGCAACACCAAGTCAAATTTTTTAAATATATTTGTGATATGAATAATAACATAACAATGGTAAATAACAATGTAGTTTTTACTTACATATGTAATTAAACATTACAGGATTGATAGTTGTTTGTTGTGAAAAGCATAGTTATATACTCTTACTGTGCTCTGAAATGATAAAGATGTCTTCATACCTTGACGAAGTACATGCCATTAATTGTTTATAAAAAAGCCTTACACACACCTGAGCCCTGGAAAGTTCTTGTGTAGCATAAAGTGCTTTACTTGTCATCTTTACTGGGAATCCACATAGTTGTGAAAGATTGCTCTTCATGTCAGAAAGAAAAGAGTTCACTACACTTTCTGCATCTGTCCTAGGAAAATACTGCACTGGCTGACTTCGAATGCAACTTAAAGGGTACCTGAGTTAGTGTTAAGGGATACATAATTTCTTTCTGTTTCTACAATTGCTAATCATCTTCATTCAGAAGAAAGCATAGACAGGTCTTTTTTAAAAAGATGAACAAAACCACTTAGTTTCTTAAGGAACTGAAGCTTACAAAGCTGCAGGACTTGAGCATGATTATACCATACTGGCCTGCAGTAGTAAAAATTACTCAATATAAGTAATCCTTAGTCTAGTCTTTCCTGGCAGGAAAATTCTCTTTAAAATAAATCTTTGTTGGCCATCTTTTCACAGGAATTTAACTCTTTCGTTTTTACATCACCATTTAGTGTGGCATTATCATGTTTATAGAGGCTGTGAAGCAAACTGCTCTATTTGACTTCCTGTTATTCAATACTAGGACAGAGAATTGACTAAAGAGAAACAATTCTGTACTGGCTTCTATAAAATTATCAAAGAAGAAAATGCGGTGCATTCAAAAATGAAAAGCAGAGCTTTGCTGGAAGTGCAGTAGAGGAAATGTAACAAATTATTCTGAAAGGATATGTGAAGAACCTTTCCCCTATTGGTCTGAAGTAAACACTCAAGTATATTTTTGTCTCTTCAAGACCCTCAGGAAGAATATATCCATACTTTAAAAAGTCAAGCACAACTTCATATTACAAATACAAAGTCAACAGGCACAAAAAAAGGACAGGAAAAATGAAAATGATATATGTTTCTTACCAGACTCTTCCAGTGCATCTGAAAATCTTCATATGAACGGAAAGGAGATTCTGGAGGAATTATATGGCTGATGCTTATGATCTGACCCATTTTCATGCTGTGCACACGTAAAGAAGGGATGCTTAAAAAGGGTGTCAAAAATCCAAAAATATCCTGGTCTTTTGGGGAAAAAATTGTCAATCAAAGTATTTACAGATTATTTTTATGTTTTCAGTACTAATACCTTTAGCTCGTAAGTTTATGACATAACAATAGCGATATATCCTGAAGTGTGGAAAAGAACTTGGCATCTACAACTCTAATTTCTTTTGTCTGGAATACTCACTATCAGTGAATGTAAAACAAAAGCAAATATATCCTTACTTCTTGTATTTTATGATGAAAAATCATAGGTAAAGATAGAGTCATAGAGTTTATGCCAAGATGGAAATATTTTTTCTTTACATTGACACTTTCTGCTAAAATTATATTTGAGGAAAATTGATGCTTTGGCATACCACATAAGAGGTACAAAATTGAAATAATATTTAAATGTGTAATTTATGATTCATTGGTTAATCTTTCTCATTTTCCATAACACTGAGATAGTAAAAGCCAAAAATAAAAGATTCCTGAAGGTAAAACAGACTGCAAAACATAAGTGTTCTTATCACTGGTATCAAATTCATGGTTTGTAGGGCAAACATTCCAGAAATTGTTTATTTCTGCTGAAATGTAAACAGATTCTTACCTTGGTAAAACATAGCACCAGTTACTTAATATGGAATGTTGTTGAATAACCGTATTTTCATTGCTGTCAAACAGCTTTACAGTGTTTGCTGAAATATCAAAATCTCCCAGCTTAAAACAGAAAAAAAAAAAAAGTTATTTGCAAATATTTCCACAGTAGTCCAAAACTAAAATTTTCAAAAATAATTGTGTATTGCAATACACTGAAGCTTAATACATTAATATTCTTTTATCAGCTCTCACAGACTGGTTATTTTAGAAGATATTCCTCTTATCCTGTTATCAAAATGCACATTA
>VWZG01000681.1:230012-293041 GCA_013396735.1 Grallaria varia | reverse complement strand
GGCCGCGATGGCGCCTCGGCAGGCAGCCCCGGCAGGGCCGCGCCCCGGCCGCCCCTCGGGCAGCCAAACGCGCTGGTGCCGCGTCCTCCGCTTTCCGCCTTAAACTTTCGGCCCTCTAATTTCAAGGTGAATTGCTAGGAAATGAGGACAAGGAGAAAAAAGACTGGAGTTAGTGCTAAGGGCTGAGACTGACTGCCTGTGTGTGTGTGCCTTGGGGCAGGATCCATGTGCTTCTTGCTGTAGTGTGCCAGCTGAGGGCAGAATTTAAAGTGAAGACTCAGCTGGGACCCAGAGCCATGTTATCATGTGAACTAAAAGGTCAGCAGCTCCTCTCTTCACACTATTACAGTGTGTGTTGTGTTGTGAAACAGGAAGGGAACTTTACAAAGTGGAAGCAAAGTATCACAGCATCCAGAATACCGCAGATTTTGGAGTTACTCTAATAGTCACAGAATAACAAAGTGGTTTGGTTTGGAGGAGTCCTTAAAGCTCATCTCATTCCAACCCACTTGCCATGAGTAGGGACACCTTCCACTGGACCAGGTTGCTTCTAGCCACATCCAGCCTTACCATGAACACCGTCAAGGATGGGACATCAACAGCTTCTCTGGGCAGCTTGTGCCAATGCCTCACTACTGTAATTGTAAAAAAAATAAATAAATTCTTCCCTACATCCAAGTCTCAGTAAAACCACTTGGTCACAGTGGCTTGCGTACATATTTGCCGAATAAGAACATCATGGGTGACCTTAGTCCTGTTTCCTTGGCAGGATTTGGCATTACATGCAGGCAGCCAGGTTCAGGAAATTAGCTCAAGCATTTCTCCAGGGTCTGTTCGCTCACTGCCACTCTAATTCACTCAGTGCCCACTGGCAGAGGAGTGCTGCAAAGCTGCACAAGATCAAACTCTAGAGTACTAGAGTCAGGCTGAATTCCTTTAGTTGTGTTTTTTTTGGGGGTTTTCCCCAGTTAGCAGTTGATGTTTTCAGTCTCTTACAGACAGGGAGCAGTTGGTGTAGTCATGGTTAATCAAAAAGCATTTTAGTTATTGGACTAAATCATTCTTCTGTGATGCGGAAATGCATCATATAGAGAATTTTTTTTCAGTATTAAATGTGGCAGGGATTTAGATATTCCAGTTATTCCCAATCTGCAAAGACAAAATCACAGAATCAATTAGGTTGGAAGAGACCTCTGAGATTGAGTCCAACCTAAGGCTGTATACCACCATGTCCACTAGACCATGGCACTAAGTGCCACATCCAGTCTTTCCTTAAACACCTCCAGGAACGGTGACCTATTTGGGCAGTCCATTCCAATTTGTAATCACCCTTTCTGTGAAGAAATTCTTCCTAAGACCTACCATCCAATTAAAAAATGTATGGTAGACTTAAATTAATTTCTTTGAAAATACAGTTCAGATAGGTAGAGACATGACAGATTTCAAGCCTCAGTACTTCTGTAGCCCTGTCTTTATTTTTGTGGTTGTAAACACTTGCAATTCAAAGTAGAAGTTGAGCATTTTGCAAAGAAAGAGTTGACAAGCAATTTTTCAAAGGCAGTGTTGACACAGGGAGTATTCTTAAGCTGTATGGCAGTGCAAATTGTTTGGCTTTTCAGCAGGGCACATTATGAAACTGATCTACTGACTCTTCCTTGATTAGTTTTCATCGGGCTCTACCCTGGTCTTCTTCATCCTTTAGTTACGAAAATCTCTGGTTATGCAAGGACGGCCAATTTAGTTATAGAAGTCTACAGAACTGAAGTAGCTGTTCTTGGAAACTTGATCAGTTTTGACTGATGCATAGTTGTATTGTATGTTGTCCATATTTGACAGGTGGAAACAAAAAACCCCACACCTCAGAAAAACTCCAAACCTAACACAACACAAGAAAAAACACTTGACAAAAAAACCCCAGGATGTAATGGACTTTTTAGTTGAAGTAGTTGCACAGCCTCTTCTTTCAGTACATCTGATGAAATTGATAAATATTAAGAGACACTACCTTGTGTAAATTTTTGGATAAAATCCTAATTTCAGCCTTCAGGACAACATTAATAAGTCAGCAGCATATCAAAAGAATATCCTAAGGCGCTCTGGTGCACAAGGGTCAGACTTTAACCTCACACTGACAGCCTGCAATAGAGCATGGCTGGTTTTGGAGCTGAAATTTCAGAGTCATTCTGAGATAATAAATTAATAAGATTGTTGAAAATAGTTACCTGAAGTGAAGCTACACTCATAGGGAAAACTCTTGGATATTTTAATGTTCATTATGTTGGTAATTTTTGTAAAATGGAACCCTTGGATTAAGATATTTCTTTAAAAACTTGTTTTGCATGCTTTTGATAATTGGTTAACTTAAGTGTTATGCTAATTCTTTTGACACTGTCAGGCACCCTGAGGCATTTACGTGTGACAGCTGAGGAGAAATTGGAGCTAGCCTCTTGCTGGTTCATTCCAGAGTGCAGTAAGCCCTTCTCTATGTATGAATTAGGTTAGCTGTTTCAATAGCATTATTGGTTAAACTCAGGTTTATTTATTTTTTGCAGCTCCTTGCAGGAGTAGAAAAGCTTAACATATTTAAGAATTAAATGTGGGCCACTAAAATTTACGTCCAGTACTACTAAAAAGGATGCACTGCTAAAGCATCACCTCACTCACGCTCTTCCCAAGGAGTAAATTTGTAAAAGTATCAGTTTACAGGGGAGTAAAGAAATGGGAACAGAAGCTGACCTCACAAGTCCCACTTAAATCAATAACCAATCTTTTCAGCTACTGCATTAACCTATGGAAATATTTTCTTATTAATAATGAAGTTAAAAACTTTGCTGTGGCTTCAGTCCTGAAGATACATTGGATGTTCTCATGGGTAATAAGTGAAAGTGTACTGCTGCTTTTCACTTTATTACAGTACTTAAAGGGTGTATTTCCTCTGTTGAGCTGTTGTCATGACAGAGCTTGTAGATATTTAGTGGAATTTGTTTAGTTTTTGGGAACCATGAGCCTCAGTGAACCGTTGATTGAAGTTAGATGGTAAGTAGATGGAGGGTGGTGATGTGTATGTGTTGGGTGTGGTGAGGCTGAGCAGGAGTGGAGGCATCACCTGATATGACCCATGTTAGCTTGGCAAGGCTTGAAAACGATGATTTGAAGTACAGATAAAGTGCTGAAGGATGGAATAGTTGTGTACTTCGACACCTTATCCTCGTGTTACTGAAGATGAAGATTCTAGCAACTACTTTTTTTATATATTTTTTTTAAAATGGCAGATATTGGGGTAACTTCATAACTTGAATATTTGTCTCTGAATTTTCTTTGATTATCAAAGTGTACAAAAGCCAAGAGATCTCAGCTTTTGGAGGGCAGTATTTAAAAGGTCTTGGCATAAAATACTGTTCTTGAAACCAGAAACTTGTATGTTATCTCTGTCATTCAAAGGCTGTTGGACCTGTATTAAAGAAAATTTGGGAAGCCATTTCATGGTTTCATGTCTTGTTGTTTAACCCCAGAGAGTACCTAAGTACCCCATGGCAGCTCTCTTGTTGTCTGGCCCTGTAAATTGGGGTGAGAATCAGAAAAAGGTGAGACTTGTGGGTCAATATAAGAGCAGTTTAATAATTGAAATAAAGTAAAATATAGTAACAATAGCTGTAATGGTTGGGGGAGAGAGAGAGAGAGAGAGGAATAAAACCCAAGAGAAACAAATGATGCACAATACAGTTGTTCACCAGCCACTGACTGATCCTCAGCCTGTTCCTGAGCAGTGATTGATGGCTCACTACCAACTCCACCCACTTTATGGATGGAGCATGATATTCTGTGGTGTGGAATATCCCTTTGGCCAGTCTGGATCAGCTGTCCTGACCGTACTCCCTCCCAACTTCTTGTGCACTTGCTCACTGGCAGAGCATGGGACGCTGAAAAGTCCTTGACTTGGGTAAGCACTGCTTGGCCACAAACAAAACATCAGTGTGTTACTTACGTTACTCGTGTGCTAAATCTGAGGCACTGCACTGGACCAGCTACTGAGAAGAAAATGAACTCTATGCCAGGTGAAATCAGGTAAGGTCCTATGTCACTTAAAGGGAAATAGCTACTAGAAGGGCATGTGTACTCACAGCAGGATCTCATGGCTTTATCTGTGTTGCAGATAATTACATATGTATGAATAACGTTAAATGTCAGTTAATGGACTAAGTATGCTGGCAGTGCCATATAGTATTTCCCCATGATTTTAATAAAGTAATCCCTATAGTCAGGCTTTGACATCTATCTGATAAGCTAAACAAGAGTAGCCAGGCCTGTAAGAAATGAATGTTGGGATGAGGCTTTTGTGGGAAGTGGATTGGATTTCTTAAGCTAAGCAAAGAAGGTGGCATGCATAGGAACATCTCTACCAGAGAGGGCTTTTTTGTTCAGGAAACCAGCTATGGTATGCATTTAGTATTAATCTAATACAGACTTTGTTTAGATTACTTCGATTGCTGGTGGTCTCAGAATTCAACAAAAACATTATTGGTCAATATTTTTTTCCGCATAAGATATGAAGCACTTTTTCTAAACAGAATGGACAGCTCCCGCTAAATATGTTTTGTAATGCCGATCAAATAAAGTGCAAAAAGCAAATATTGTTTTACTGTGACAGGATGAAAAATGTTCTCTCCCCTATATGACAATGTTACACTTGTTCAGCATGATGCTGTTGTGGAGGAGTAGCATAATGCCTTCCATGTTGAAAGTAATGAGCATCTCATATTGCAAGGTGCCAGTGTTAGCAAATTATTGAAGTCTGCCAGTGAACTGAAGACCCCATGTGAACTGCTATTGCAGAACCTTGCTGTTTGAGAATTAAACCTCATATTATCACTTCCTTACGCTCTGATGAATCTTCCAGGTGGACTTGAAAATGCTTTGAGAAACAGCACTTCTTAACACTTTTTTTTTTTTTTCAAAATGCAGCAAGCTGTAACTGTTTTGTAAGTGGGGAAATGTGCACTGTTGTGGTTTAGCCCTGGTACTCTGCAGCCCCTTGCTCACTGTTCTCCTCAGCCCTCCAGCAGGATGGGGAAAGGAATTGGGGGAAAAAGGGTAAAGCATGTGGTTTGAAATAAGAGCAGTTTATTAACTGAAATAATTGTTGTAAAAAAGGGAGACTGAAAGACCGCTGACTCATGCCTGGCCTGTTCCCAAGCAGTGTTCTGCAGCTCCCAGCCAGCTCCCCCCAGTTTATGTTCTGAGTGTGATGCTCGATGATATGGAATACCCTCTTGGCCAGCTTGGATTGAGTGTCCTGGCTGTGCTCCTTCCCAGTTTCTTGTGCACCTGCTCTCTGGCAGAGCAGGGACACTGAAAAGTCCTTGAATTGGATAAACACCACTTAGCAGCAACTACAGTAATCATTGTGTTATCAACATTATTCTTGTACTGGATCCAAAGCACAGCACTATACCTGCCTCTGAGAAGAAAATGAGACTCTCCAAGATGGAATCAGGACAGGCACCTAGCTACTGGGTATTTCTTTTGCACTTCATTTAAAACCCTAATGATGGTTTTCAAAAATACACCCTCAGAGAGATCTTCTCTCCTAGGCTCCTAACATTTTATGTGAGCGAATGGTTTCTGTCCTGTAACTTAAATAGGTGATGGAAATAATTTTGAGGACTCTTTTCAGACTACATGAATCTGCCCTTGAAACAAACAGGTATTTGTCTGTCTTGCATAATAAAGCTGAGGTTCTCTGCATGTTTCTGTCTCTGACGCTGCCCCCTTTCTGGTTCTCATCTCTGTAGAGCAGAAAATGAAGTGTGAATTTATGACTGCCACTGATGGAGACCTTTGCTAATCTCCCCAAAAGTTAAATTGGATCCTGGATTTTATTCCTCCAGTACGGGAAGGGAGAGGGGGCAGGAATTGCAAATCAAGGTAGTTATGCTTTAATAGTCTTGAACTATGACACTGAGAAATCTGCATGACTGTAGTGAGGGGGAGAAGAGGTGGCATTCAGGATGAAGTAACTCAGACTTTTGACCCAGATGAGAGCAGCAAGATTAACTGCTTACTTGCTCTATCTAAAACTTGCTAATGTGCTGCTGTTAGGAATTAGTCTATGCTTTGCTCTAGTGATGGATTTGTACAGGCATCTGTTATGCATGTAACTTAGATTATTTTTGTTAGGATATTGGGAATGTCCTAGGAATGAGCTAGGATATCTTAATTTATCATCAAAAGCTTTTTGTTTCCCTTGCACCCCAATTTTACCTGCAAGAACTCTTCTATAATTTTTATCACCAGGATTTTGGTTAGGAATCACTGCCTGTATAGTCTTGTGGGCTTTCCAGTTTCAGAATCTATCTAGCGTATCTTCATTAAAGTAGCAGTTCTGGTAGCAAGCTTTGTTTACCAGGCAGAAGCATGAACAAAGGCCTTGTATAAACAAACTTTGAGAAACTCATCCAACCATGGTAAATGCTCAGCTTTTGATAGAAAAGTCAGTTCCTGCCCTTGGTATGAGACATTACAGTTGCTCTCTTTTGTTAGGGGAGGTGAAATCTTTCAGTAATTGCTTGCATTATGTGTGAGTTGTTTGCAGAGGGTTTGTAAGTTTGTATTATTAAGGAGAAATGCTATCTAAAAGCAAAGTGTTTAGTTTCCAAGTACTTTTACCTGTGTCTAATAGGTTTCTGGTAACATCATCTGGTAGATGGCTTAAGTTTGGAACTCGGTGTGTGATTCTCTGTGTTTGGCATTGCTTATGTCAGAAAAAAAAAATACCGGTTTTCCAGCTGTGGTGGCAGAGGTCTGGATGAATTTGTCCCCTTCAGCTGATACTTGCTAGACACTCAGAGGGTTGGTAGAGAGGGTTGGTTGCAGTCACTGTGTTAACTATGTTTTGTAGACAGAAGAATCACTTACTAGTTAGACCAAAAACTAGTTCTACAGAGAAAAGATGGAGTGCCTCAGTGATGCTGCCCAAAGCTACATGTTTGCTTTGTAGTGGCACAAGGGAGGGATTTGGGAACACAGGTTAGTACATGATCATTCTGTAGCTGGCAACCTGCAAGGAGTTTGTTAAAGTATTCTGTGAAATAATTTTGATGTAGATGCACTTATATTGGTAGATGTCCGCTTGTTTGGTTGGCTGGTGAATTTTTTGGGGGGAACTAGTATAAACCACGTGATCTTGATGACTTGCTGGAGTAAGTAGTATTTTATGTGCTTGTATGAGTAAGGTTTGATTTCATTGCAGTGCATATGAGTTTACATGCTACTGGTGCTTTATGGGTAGTTTAACTTTGGTGCCTTTTGCTGCTAGCTGATACCTTGTTTGCTAAACATGCTTTCCAAGGAGTTGTGCCACATTTTCTGCTGAAGTTGCTACATGTATTTTTCTATTTTTGGGACCACAATTCTTTAGCATGGTATTAAAAAACCCTAAACAAATCCCCCAAACCCATGTTGCTGAAGGAATTCTGTGAAGACTTAGTTGTGGCAATACCTGGGAGAGCCTGTTAGACCTAGTTCAGCTTGTTAAGTGCCATTTCAAGGCACTGAACTTGAGTGATCCCTCAACTTTTGTCCAGTCCTTTTACTGAATACTTATCAGAATGGATTCAAGGGCAGGATTTTGTTAAGCCTGCCATATTTACACATCTGCTTGCATAATCTTTACTCTACATGCACTCTTTAAACCTTTTTTGGCTCAGTTGCTGTGTCTAATCTCTCAATCAATTGCTTAATCTTGCTTTTGCTTAGTCATGGTAGGAGTTCCTTTCCCTAATAGCTGTGGTATCTTGGCTTTAAAAAGTGTTGTGTTGGGGTTTTGGTGGGGTTTTTTAGGTTGTGTGGTTTTTTGGTTTTTTTGTTTTTTTTTTTTTCCCCTCAACTTTCTTAGTCTAGTAAAATAAATGTCTGCCTTTAAAGCAAAGATTCCGGTTTTGGTGTACTGGTAATGCTGGAATCTGGTAGTAGTAGTGTTTTCTTCATCTGTGTAAACAAATCTTATTTTTATTGGAAGAGAAGGTTTGATTGGAGATTAATATGGTTGATTTGAAGTAAATGCTGACCTGAATTGCCTGGATGAGCAGGAATGTTTATGCTGTTTATTTTGATCTACTGGCTAAGCATAGCGTTTCTGGTCAGCTGTACTCCTGGCACGATGACCCTAAATAGTAGAAATTTTGCCTAATTTTCATCATTTTGGATCCTGTAGTCAGAAGCATTAAAAACTGAATTGAGGCTCCAAAGCCTTTTATTTCCTCTGATGCTGGTAAAGTGCTAATATATTCCATGGTTGCCTTAATTCAAGGCAGTACTAATAAGGGTTTTCAACTTGCTTACCTAATCATTCGCAATGTTTATGTAGCAGTTTCCTACTTGAAAGTCGAGTGGTGAATTTTTTTCATGTTACTCATTCATAAAACAGGTAAGTAATTTGAAGCTGAGGAAATTTACTGAACTAGAGCATATGATATATCTTGCAGCATATACAGGCAGGGTTATTTGTTGGATTGAAATATGGAACTTCATAAAATCCCAAAAGTGCATCCTGGGGAAGAACAAAAATCAATGGAGAACAGAGATTTAGGTTAAGGGATTGGGGATGGGTTGAGGTATTAGAATATACTGGGGGATGACTTCTTTGTCTTAAGGGTCTTATCAGCAATGTGAGTTTGGGTTTCCATAGTCTATGAAAACCAAATTGCTATTCTAGTTTGTCGTATGAGCTTTCAGCTCTGCTTAAACAGTTCCAGAGTAGCTGGCTTACTCGATATTTGTACAATAATTTCTTTTGCAAAGGACCCTTGAAATTTATCTGGCCCAACTCCCAGCATAAACCAGGATTAACTTGAAGCTCAGGCTCCTTAGCGTCTTGTGAGACAGCTGTAAAGGATGGAGATTTGCATGCTACCTTGCTAACTTGTTTTGCCAATGCTTGGTTGTGCTTCTTGGGCACAGGGGTTTTTTTTATTTTGTTTTTGTTTTATTTTGGGTTTGGGGTTTTTTTGTTGTTGTTGTTATCTTCTGGAATGTTCTTGCTGAAGTGTATACCTTCCAGCTTTTATCCCTTTGCTGTATAAAGCATTGCTTGGATAAAAAACACATTTCCTGCAGAAGTGAGAACACAGAATGTCACTTCAGATAATAGTTGGGCTATTAAAATACAGAGTGATCCCCGCACAACAGTCTAAATGCTTTTGTTGCCGGGGTAATGCCTCTTACTACTTCATTGCAAATGAAGGAAAGTGTTAGGTTCCTTGGATTTGGCTTCAGAGAGTAAATAAAGTTCTCTAGTTACTCAGAAAGTCTTATATTTTCTCTGGAAAGTCTTAACAGCTGATTTTGTTTTGTTTTTTTTTTTTTTTTAATTTATTTTAGAGATGTGAAAATGGAGAATTTCCATTTCTAGTATGTGAAATGTATTTCAGTAACAAATTCAAACTCATTAAAAATTGCAGCATCCGGGAGGTGAAGAGGTCCTCAGAGAGCAAGCTGGAGGAGACGCAACTGAGAACTTTGAAGATGTTGGCCATTCCACAGATGCAAGGACGTTGTCAGAATCCTTTATTATTGGGGAACTTCATCCGGTGAGTGTGTAAGAGTGTCATTACGTTTTGTCTACTGTAATGTTTTTGCATCTAGTTATTTTTCTGGTAAATTACTTCAAAATCAAGAAGAACCGCTAGTTTGCTTGGATGCCAGTCGTGGGCTGAAGGTAGTCCTGGACCTGGGCTGGAGATAGGTTCTCCCAGTGTGTAGGGATTTGATTAATGTAGCATAAGGATAGTCACATCTTCTGCTGATTTAAATTGTCTTACAGCCTAGTTCTTGGATAAACTGAAAATGGAATTGTGCCATTTCTGGTGTACCTGTCAGCTTTATAATGAAACTCTGTAACCCCTGATACCTGAAGGTGATATGTCAGAGCGTCTAGACTATTCTTATGTCAGTATGCAGAGTGACTACTTAACAGTTTGGATGCTTCTTTTTAAGTCTGTGTTTGGAGTTGGTTTGTGAACTTTTAGATGGTTCTGCCAGTAAAAATAAATGTTCATGTAGAAAAATTATTATATTTCATTAAAATGTTGCTTTCATAATTGTAAATATGTATCTGCCAGGCTAAACTCTGAATCTAAAAGCACAGTCCTAGCTCTTCATATATATGTTTAGAAAATGGCTATTATAAGCATTGTACTTCTAGTTTGATGCTCTGTCTTCCTGCTCTCTGGCTCCCCCCATTTTAAGCTGTAGCAGAGTTCCCTGCTTGTGATTGTCAGGTTGTTTGTGATCAGTTCCCACTGGATCATCTGTCATGTCCTCTTTTCTATACTGTGCTTACCATTTCCTGTACTTTTAATGAACACCCTTCTGCTGTCTCAAGTTTTGGAGGATTTATTTCTAGCTACAGAGCTGCTGCCTTGGCTTCCTTCAGCTGGGGCATAGATGAACTCTCCTGCATCTTAATAGTTGAAAACCGTAGAAAAACCATATGAAAACCATAGCTAGAGGTTTAGGCTGCTAGTGCACCTGTCTACTCTGCTTTATTGCCCATTCCTGCTTCTTTCTTTTCCTCTTCTGTTTTTTCTTGCATTCCAGGTAAATATCACTGTCTTGAGTGATCTATTTTAGAGTAAGATTCCTTATCTTGTTTCAGTCTCAGGTCCTCAATGAATAAATGTTACTAGTGTAGCTTCTCCTAATAAGAAATAACGCGATCCTGATGCACGTTTGTGTCCTTGCAGGCTTGCCATGTGGTTTAGATGGCAGTTAATGCCAGTAGCGTTGTTCTTAACCTGGCTATCATTCCAATTCTTCCCTGTTGGGCAAGTGCCTGTTTTCATTTGATATGAAACAAACAACTTGCTAGTTTGATGTACAAGTACAGCACTGACAAGATTATGTACTGGTGGGCTTTCTTTGTCATAAATGTGACTAAGCCAAGTAAAACTTCATGAGTTTGTGAAAGATCCATAGAATTTGGGACCTTTGGTCCAGTGGACATTGGACCAAAACTAGTTAGTTGACTTTGCCCGATGATACCAGTAGAGTAGGTAGGTAAAGTAATATAATTGCAGTCAGTGTGTAAGCTAACATTATGTGTACTCTCTAGAGACAAAGGAAGGGCAAAAACATGGGCACAAAGAACAATGAAATTTGTTGGAGGCTCAGGTTTTTACTTCTTTGTTGCAGATTGGAAGTATTATTTCAGGAAGTGATCATGTTTATGGTAGTTCAAAATCATACACTGACATCTGCTCTCTGGCAAGTTTGTTTTTACCTAGGGAAAAATACTTACATATTATCAGAATAAATTGCAACCTGAATTTAGTGATAAATGATGTGGGTTTGGGTTTCTTTAATGCTTTCAGATTTTTGCTAAGTGTTTCTTGCTTGTTTTCCCTACAGGATGATAGACCAAAGCTTCAGAAGCCAACAGTAAGTGTGTTTCTTGAAAGACCACTTTGTTCTTTATAGGCATTAGGGACGGTGTCTGACTGTCTTATGTATAAATGGTATACCCCCGGAAATAAAAATAGTTCAGCTTGACTTAATATAAATCTCTTAAGTCTGCTGATACAGCTTCAAATCATTCTTCCTCTTAAATGTTATTTTCTTCAGTTTGTGTGGCTTCAAACCAGGAAGTTACTAAGTGTGGTGGCACTATGCTATAGCAAAAAGGTGACTCTAGAGCTGCTGCAGCTGTGTCTGTAGAGGATGTTTGCTTAGGGTTGGTTTACTAGTACATCAGTGTGCTTAGGAAATAATTAAAGATTATTTTTAAATGAAACTTATTAAGAATAGGATCTTACTCTAGCTGTTTGAGATTGTTTCTTAAAAGCAATCACTTCTGTAAGCTGTACCAATAATATAAATCAGTCAAAGGAAAGAAATATTTTTTATCTAAATTTATATGTATATACCCTCTCTGAACTGTTCACTGTAGCAGTTATTTATTAGTTAAAGATTGGAACCGGTATACTAATAAAAGTAAGAAATGGAGTAGTTACTGGAATTCTGAGTTTCTTTCCACCAAGAATAACATGAGCTATTCAGATTTCTTTTGAAGTTCAGGGCAGTTTTCTCTTAAGCTGAGAGAGAAATGAGGAGAAATGATAAATGCAACTGAGAAACAGACTGCCCAGTGCAAGTTGTAGACAATCCTTTGAGTAAGCCTGCCAAACAAGAACTTAGAATATTAATTTGGCCAATGCATAATCAGTTGGGAGTTGAGATGTATCTTAAATAGCTACCAGTTGTTTTCCCTCATTTCAGGAGGATGTTGGGATGCTTTCCTCCAGTGGGATGTGTGGCTGTAAAAAGACAGTTTCATTTTGCATTACACTCTGTGTGGGTAATGTGACAGGTTAGATGGGTTCGGTGCCCTGGCTCTCTAGAACTGTCAGAAGGCCTGGGGCTTTCAAATGCCCTACTTGCCTTTGCACTGTATTTAAGGCACCCTCCGTGTTCGTGTCCAGTGTCGTAGAATTTAAAATGAGGTTTTTAGGAGCTGGACCCTATTTCTCTGACTTTGTGCAAGGAGCCACCCACATATATATATATATATATATACACGTGTGTGTGTGTGTGTGTGTATATATGTGTATGTATATCACCCCCTAGTCCTGGATGTGGCAAGTCTGTTGTAGAAAGAGTTCGCCTTGACAGTGTGGGCACAAGCTCTTCCATGCTGTTTGTCTTTGGGATTAGTTTTTCACTGAGATGTTCACAAAAGCAATATAGATGTAATCACTGAGTCATATTCTTTTAAACATGGTATTTATCATATGTAAACCTAGAATGATTTGGGTGCTTGCAAAAGTAGTGTGCTTGAACCTTTGAGAGGATATTGGAAATCTTTCTTTAAATCAATTGCAAATGTTCTGATCCTGAAGCAATTAATTTTTCAGTGATGAATCTTGTACCACTAAACTTAAGTAGAGTTTTAATGCTTGGATCTTTAAAATGCACTTAGGGTCATGTGCAATTAGAATTAGTCAAATTAATAAGTCTTCATATTAATTGTGCAGACCTACCCAACTGGGATTTGATTTTATTTTCTCTATGGAAACTGAACAAGAAGTCCAAGTCAATATCAGAAACAGCTGTAACAATTTGACTGATTCTTACGCAATCTAAAACACCACACTAAAAACCGTGAGGTTAATAAGCCTTGTAGATGTAAATCAGTAGCTTTTTTTTATGTAGTTTCAATATAAAAATATTTGTGACATAATTTAGAGTCTTTTCAATGAGCTTTTTGTCAAGTAATGGATATTTGTCTTTTAGGTGACTAAAACTTTTCAAATGAAACCTGAGGTTTAAGTTAGCTTCATGGAAAACTTGCATCTAAATTCTTCTTGATGATACTGGTTTAGGAAATTGATGCAATATTCACTATAGAAACTGCTGCTGGCTGGCTTCTAATGCAGCAGAACTGTTATAGGACTTATGAGAAGGCATTTTCCAAATACATGCACTGAGTTGTTTCTGAATTAGTCCTACTTAATGAGTTTTGAGAAATTGAGATGGAGAGGGCTGTCTGCCTGGTGTAAATATCTTTTTATGCTTTGCTTTCCAGGAAACTCTTATTACCACTGTTCAGTCCACATCCAGGTACAGTATGACACCTTAGTTCAGTCTTGAAATTCCTCATGACTATGTTTCTAAAGCTTAGAAAGCTGAATAGTTTTTAACTGCTGGATGCCAGAGGATAGTGCATGGAAATTTATGTTTTGTGTAAAGTCCAAGTTCACATCTATGTACCACTTTACAACTGTGTCAGCTTAGTAGGTAGATATTCTTCTCATATTGACATGTCAAAATCTACTAAATGGTTTGTTTTGCATAAATCTTTTATTTCTGGAGTCTGCCACATCAATGGAAGACATTTAGTGCCACTGCCAACTGTTTTACTGACATGGATGCCTCCCTTTTATGATTTGCTACTGCTGTTGCATCTCATGGAAATAAGAGGATTCTTGTATAAGAAGAAAAATCTGTCAGAATTGAGGTGGTTGGAACACACTTTGGAGCACCACTGAATCAAACTTTGTAAAGTTGTATCATGCTGGCAATTGCTTACTGCTGAAATTCAGAGAACTGTTCCATGCCCCTCTGAGTGGGGAGCTTGGGTGCTTTTTAAGTGTTATGTGATGCTGCTACTTAAATGCCTTTTGAATGAATGATATTTTGGGCAGCAGGCCATGACTTTAAACATGCTTAGGGTTTTTTACTCTTCTCTAGTAAGCAAACTTCTTGTGAGCTCTGGTACAAAGCCTTACCAGTACAAACTTTTTTACTTGTCTGAATATTACTGGTGAGCCCAGGTGTTCAGTTGCCCTGAATTTTAAGTATTTGTTGGAGTGGTGAGGAAGGACTTCTTTAAGCGATTACTTCTTTTTTTTCTTTTTTAACTTGCTGGTTGTCACTTCCTAAACTGCTGTTTCAAAACTTCCTTCTAGTTCGTGGTCCAACTGGGTGATCCCAGCAATAGCAGCAATTATCGTGGCCCTGATGTATCGTTCCTACATGTCAGAGTAAGCGCCTTACTGAGAACTAACGCAAGAAGAGAATACATTCTCTGGGGGAGAATGTAAGCAATCCTAGCCCAGTATGTTTCTGAACAAAAGCCTCATATCTGAAGAAAAATTCAACTTTCTCAGAAAACTGAAAAATTCTTTTCTGCTGTGCACTTTTCTTAATGTTGCCTTCTTATGTGCTGCTCTGAAGTGATAAAAAGGCAGCATTTCTCTTTTTGTATAACAATTTTACTCTCTAATGAATTATTTGATAACTGTATTGGTTTCTGTGTTAGAATGTTGTTTTGTATGTAACACTGATTCTGGTTATTTCTCTTAAATCTGTAATGGGGTCCATAGGACTCTATGTATGCATTTTACAGCTTTAAATGACTACCAAAACTGTGTACATGTATTTGTGTATGTACGCAACTTAACTTAAAGAATCATGTTGTCTTCTTAAATGTTGTATGTTTGAATGAAATGCAAATTAAATGTAATGAATAAAACTGAGTGGAGTAGTGGTTATAGATGCCATTTCTTTTGACATCTGCTTTTATAGTTGTTGTAGATACTCCTACTAGCAAACTGTTGTGTTTGTATCCCATTGAAAAGTTCAGGTGGAATATGAAATTCAATGTTTGGCCCAATGATGTCTGTCTCACTTTTGTGAAAAATATGTATTTTTTTCAAAAAAGGCAGAAAAAAGTAACTGCTACTAAATAGTACTATTCCTGTCAAACACTCAGGTGACTGTCAAATTTGTTTTGGGACTTCTAGGTTTTGATAAAATCTTTAACTTTGTCATGTATGTTTTGAGGGGGGAAAAATGATAAATGGAATCTATTTCTGACTCTTCTGTGATTTGCCCTTTGGTGCTTTACTACAAAGAGACGTCCATTTTCACTGCTAAATACAAGATAACTGAAAGCTTGCATTTTGTGGTGAATGTTTTTAATTATGTGTAAATGATCATGAATAAAAGTTTAATTACTTACACCTGCTGGCTCAAACATGTTCATTTCAAACTTTCTGAAGGCCTTGGAAGAGATGTCGTATTGGGACACTTTTTGGAAGCACCTGACGGTGCATCCTGAAAGTCAAAATACGTTCCTTATGTAGGGAAGTCACATGTAAGAAGTGAAAAAGTGTGTCATGGAGCGGATGGCTTAGACAGGTGTTTTCATCAGCATGAACTTAGCACCAACTGGTGACTCAGCAGTGACCTGGCCCTGCAGGCTCTGCCTCCCTGATATTCATCAGGACTTGAAACACTGTTCTGAGGGCTGCTGCGTTCAGCACCAGGGAAGATACATGCAGTTTAGGGTCAAGCCAAATCAAATTGAAAGACACTACACTATAAACAAGAGCTTTACAAAATCGATAAATAACCAGGGGAGGAAAAGTGCTGTGACTTCAGGAGATTGTCTTGTGTTTGTGTAGGAATATGTTAATACAGGAATGCGTCAAGAATTCCTTATTATGGGTTTCTTTTTGTGAGAATTCCTTTACTGTTATAGCAAAAAAAGCTTATGAAGTAGCTTCAACTGTGAAAGCATTAAGTATCTCTTACACTAGTATTCATGTGTACTCTCAGATTTGGTGTACAGATACAGATGTGCACTTACACTAGATCCCATCAGCTTATTTACTTTGCAAATTTTTACCTGCAGTATAAATGGAATAATGTTTGTGTTTCTGTGTAGCACTAACTTATTTTGTCCTGGTTTTGCCCAGCTTTCCTTCTGAATGGGATGAAAAAGTTTAAAAAATTCAGGCTATGTTGATGTTTTCATAGATAACCTTTAAAAATTATGTAGTAACTCAGAGGTGGTATTTAGAATCATAAATCAAGTACTGAGTACAGAATTCTCTGTGTTTTTAAAACATCATTTAAGTCCATATTTCTAGGTGAGGGGAGAAAAAAAAAGGAAAAAGGCAACTTTAGAAAGCTTAGCTTCACCCTGCCAAGAATTTCAGACTGTGATAAGTATGGCCACATCAGCAGACAGGGTAGTGCAATCAAAATGGATCCATAAGGCAAAACACTTGCTGTGAAAGGCCTTTTTTCCATGCTGTGTGTGTGTTTTTGCGTTTTAATATGATATAGCACTGTTTGGGTCCCATATACTCCATGTTCTTTTTTACAGTCCTCTAGAGCAGTGATGCAAGCTCAATCCCATCTAAAAGTAGTCAAGCTGGTATGTGCAGGGAATTTCCACAATGTGAACCAAAAACATTTTGAGTGGAAATAAGCAGGCAATGCTTCAAAAACTGATACAAGTTAAAATGCTAGTGAAGATGTGCACAACTTGTTCCCTGTAGTAGGTCTCTCATGTTCCCTGTAGTAGGTCTGTTCATATTCCCCTCTACTGCTGTAGATATCAGTTGTTCCACAGACATATACATTCCTTTCAGGTTTTTAAATGTAAACTGATTTTGTAAACTGATACAGATGTAAACTGAAAAATAGGCTAAAACTTATTTCCCCTCTTAAATACTCTAAGGTTAGAGTTGTTTTCCGTAGAGTTGTCATGCAGGAGTTTTTATGTGACTTTAGCTTTTGAGTATAAAGGGAGAGGAAGAGAAAAGTATATGGGTGTGTTGAGGAATGAATGACTATGCTATAGAAAAATCAAGTGAATTCAGGGTAGTCAATGTTTTTACAGTCTGACAGCAAAAAGAAAAGAACCGACTGTGCTTTCTTCTCAGAACATAATCCTTTGTTCATAGATTTCATTTGAAGGTATTTGCTCTAATTTTCTGGTAATAAATACTAATTTTTGTTTGGAGAGGCTGGCTTGTGTGGTCAGTGCTTTAAATCGGTTCTTATATTGTCTACTTGTACAACCTCACAATGTTTATACTTCCTTAAATTATTTGAGCATTGCATTTTTGCCCTTTATGTGTCTGTCCTCTGTTGTTCCCAAGAATACATGGTGGCAGATAGCACCCCCTTAAATGGAGATGGCCTTGGCTACTTCTCAGTGTCTGCGGAGTGAAGCCAGCACAACTTGTTCACTTGCTGCCTCTGCAATGACAAGGAAAAATAGTATCCTGTCCCTTTTTCTGGCTTACTCACTCTGGCACGCTGGTCTGATGCCTTTCCCTAGTCCTGAATGGTGCACTGCAGTCAGGAACTTGCAGAATGCTGGAGGGAAGGGGGTAAAACCTAGGGAAGTGGAAGCTGATCACAAATTTTCTTCAGGGGCAGAAAAATGCAGAGGTTTTATTTTTATTTTCTGAATGTTTGACTACAGAGGGTAAATGAATGCTTGTTTATAAATTCTTGGCCCTTTGGAGCAAAACAGTTCCTGTATATTCTGCGAGGCTGGCAATGATTATTAACCAAAACTCAGTGAGAATGAACAGGCAGCATCTGTGGCACACCAAACATGTAGGACATTAATATCAGTACAGAATTTTCTTCTGAATATAGAAAAGGATTTCCAAAACAGCATAGAAGGAACAAAAAACAGGAGGAAGCTTGTGCTCCTTTATGCTTAGCTCTAGTGCCTGCCCACATCTGCAGTGAAGCTAGTAACTGATGGATGACATATTTGAATTTTGCTTTCCTTTCATGCTGCTTTACATTCCTTCACTTGATTAATTCATTATGTGTTGAAATACTTTGAGTTTTTAATGACCTGGCTTATAAGTAGGTGGGCAGACAAGTGCATGAATTAATGAGAAATGTTGGAACATTGGATCTCGGTAGATGATTAATGCTGGATTGTCTGTTCTTTCTGAAAGCTAGTTAGACTTGTTCTTAATCTTCTTACATGTAAGAGTGTGCATGAAACAATCCTTGACATTTTCTTTGCAAGCTTTCTAAAAGTGGGGACATATAATGTGACTACTGGTCCATATTGATAGCTGCTAAAACAAAGCTCAGAATAGACATGATTGCACTGCAGAATCTCACGTAGAAGGAACAGATTTTTACTTTTATCCTGTGTAGCATAATTTCTGTGCCTGTACTTAAACACTTTACTCTACTTAGGCACACAGAATTATGCCCAGAGCTGTTCACTGAGAGGAAAGCAGCACTGTCAGGCAAGAAGAGTTATGCACATGAAAGCCTTAGGAAAGGTTTTTTGGTGTTTCTGAACAGAGTATCAGAGAACTCCTGTGGATCCCCAGAGTCCAGGAATGTCCCCAGTAGCTGAATTACCACAGAAATTGTGCCTTGTTCAGTAGACCCTGGTCTGTGGAAAAAGCTGATTGATCCTATTGCAGGGTGAGAGCACACTACTGTATCTCTGGAGGTCCACCTACTTAGGTCTTGGATAAATACAGCCTTTTATTGTTTGAAATTAGGTTTTTTAACATGTCAGCAGTGGAAAATGAGTTCTGGAAACTGCTTCAAGGTTTGGGAGGGTGTGGATAGAGAGAGAAAGGTAAGCCAGGCAAGGGGTGGGCCTTCCTAAATGACTTCTTGAAAAAAAACAAAGATCATTCTCCTGTTGCATTCAGTTGTCACAGATTCCTGAAGCCAGTTGATTCTTTTGGTCTTAACATGGATTGTAGGGATATCCCTAAAAGCTGTGCTTTCTGTGTAGGTGCTTGAGGGTAGAGAGGAAAGAAGAGCTTAGCCTGATGCTTAGAAGCCTGCAGGGTGGTAGGCTGGTATCTGGAAACAAACAAATACGTCTTTTCATTTGTAAACAATGTATTCCCAGGTTGTATTTTATTTGGATCCCTTTTCAAGTAGTGTCAAAATTGATAACATACTCTGCATCAGTCTGAGGAGGACAAGTGGTTAAAAAATGTTAAAGGGAAGTTTGTATTTGAGCATCAGGGCTTCTAGGATCAGAATGAGAAAAACATGTTATTTTTAGGTGATTCTGTAGAACTACTTTTTGACCCTCTGAAGTAACAAAGACATTTAAGAATGCGGGTTATTGAACACTTTGTTGTCATGGTGAGATCTTCAAACATGAGGATATGGATGAACAAGGTAGGGTGTGCAGACTTGGAGCTAACTAGCTACTCTCAGGCAGCTCCTGGTGGTGGGCCACTCTTTGTCTTAGTTGCATGCAAGATAATTTATTGCACCTTTTGCTGAAGGCGATATGATCACAGGCTTGAGGAGCTCAGCCTCTAGTGCTGTGCCAGTCTGAGCTAACAAGACTCCTGCCTCAGGGTGCCATGAGTCTTGATCCAGGATGGTGTCTCAGATCACATGGAACACACATCCACAGGATCAAGTTTGTTTTTCAAAAGAAATGATACTTTCTCATACAGTAAATTGATGTCTTTAAATAAATGTCAGCAGATGAGGAAGAGCAGGAACAGTTGCTAAAGAAAAGAGAAACAACCTGTGAAACAAGGATTATTGTCCAGGATTTTCTTTCTGAGCTCTCTGCCCTAACTGCTAAGTGCAGATTTTTACTCTCTTCTTTGCTATGAATCTGGCATTGTTTTTACTATTGGAACGGATGAGCTGCTTGCATATTTATCCTGGTTCTTGGACAAAGTTTTGCATCTTGGGTGGACTCTGGCCTAGTTTAGAGTGGGTTTGGATGAGCATCATTCCCGTAGGCGTGACTTTGCTGGATTCTGCTGGGCCTCACTTCTGGTTTGCATGAAGCATGAGAATGCAGCTCCAGACTTGTTGTACACTTTCATGTGGGAACCTTTCGGTTTCCTCTTGAGGTTGTCACAAGATCATTAGGAATCCCTTAAAAATAGATAGCCTTCCCACTTCCAGCTGCTAATATGCAGTTAAAAAATAAAAAAGTAGCATAGGATTAGCATTAATAACAAATCACCAAACTACATTCCTTTTGTACATTAAAAATCCATGTATTTTAAATCCATCAGAGCAGAGACTTCACGCTTGTGTTTAAAAAAACCCTGCGCAAACAGATGCTAATCTTGTTTGGCGCGCTCAGGAGTTTTAATAACTGCAGAAAAGGGTGTCAGTAATGGGGTTTTCAGGCAAATGGATGAGTTTAAATTCCCTTATAAATACAGAATTGTGCAGGTCTGTGTTAGATTTTCTTTTGTTTACTATGCAAACTACCAGTACAGTTAAAAATCTGGACTATGGAATTAATTAAGACTACAAACATTGTCTTGAAACTAAGCTCAAAATGAGACACCACGTGTGAATGTTGTGATGCACTGTGGCTCTGTGCTGTGCCACGGAGTCTTATTTAAAAGCAAGCAAGAAGTGTATATATGTCAGCATCCAATTTTGTCTAGCATACTGCACTCCAGTAATGCCGGTTTTTATGAAACTTCCTTAATAATCTCATTTTGAATCCACTCATACAATCCTATTAAAGACGGCTAAATTTACCTTAATGCTTGTTTTATTAACATAATGAAAAAGGATTTACAGATTTTGAAAGTGTCATGTAAATATTATGTGTTCTATTATTCACTGTTCATATCCTGGCTGTGATGTTGACTTTGGAGATCAGTGACCAGAAATATCATGAAGGAAACAGGATTTCCACAGAAATTAGATGCTATATCATAAACATAAACATGCTTTTTTTAAAATTTAAAACTTTTCATAACTTTCAAACTCAAGCAGCAGTGTTCCATTTAGAGGGATCAACCCAGCCTATGCAAGAAAGTGCTGTCAAAATGTTCTGGAAGAAGAATAGTCTTTTTCCAGAAACATGTTTGCTTAAGTATACCTTTTTTTTTTTTTGTGTGTGTCTTGTTGCGTAAATCAGCAGTGTGTTGGCCACAAATCCTTACAAGCAGCTGCTCAGCATATGACAAATTTTGTCTCCTATAACAAAATAAGCATCCTGTTTATCAATGTGGTACGCTATAAACAGTATAAACAAAAAGTAGTATCGAAACAAGTTTTAGTGGCTCTTGTTTAGGTGGCTAAGACATTAATGAAAGGTACACCACATACCCTGGTTATTATCCTGTTCCCAGTTGCTCTATTTCATGGAATAGTATGAATCTTGTTATTACAATTTTATGTGCCTGAGTCAGAATGCAGGCATTTCGTATCTCTGCCCTAGTAATAAAAATTTCACAGAGTATATTCAATGACTTCACAAGGAGAGAACTTGATTTGATTTCTACTCTAAAAAACAAAAGAAAGGTTTGCCACCATTCCAAATAGTGAGGTTTGCATCCAAAAATTCCTCCAGTTTTTAATAATATTGTGTGTTACCATGTCATCAAGAAGTTCAGCGATTAGAAGTATCATAGTAAAATAGAAATAGTGTATGAAACTCAACAGGGCCTTTTACATTGCTGGCAATAGAAAATAATAAGAAAGGTAAGTGCAATTTTAACAGGTTTTAATTGGTAAAAGTAAGTTTTGTCCTAGGCAATGGCATCAAAGACAAAGCACATAGATTTGAAAACTCTCAGAAACTCTTCTCAATCAGAGTTCTTTTGCTTATGTCATTTTTTGAGTGTCCTGCAACACTTCACTGGTGCTGATTTTCAAAAGCAGAGGATTTCTAGACTTGTCTTTGGGTAGTGACAGTATTCCCACCTGGCTATTCACATGTTGCAGCTCCTGTACTCTGCTAAACCACCATGCTCTGGCTGATAAAGGCTCCTCAGGTGTCAGAGGATATCCTTATTGCTGAGCATTTTGGCAGTGCTTTGTTGTGTTGACCTGGCTGGTCCCTTTGAAATGGGCACCACTGGCTCAGTTTAAAGATATTTTATACCAGTGAAGCTGCATTCACAAGATGCCTTGTGTGTTTAAAACAAGGTCATCTTCACCCACTTCTTCCATCTATACTCCAAGCCTCTTGCAACCTAGTGCCGAGCTAGCTGCCCTTCTCAGAGGCACAACCATGAGAGACAATATTTATTAGAAACACTTCAGCAAAGTAAACAGATTTACAGAGGTGAAGTCAGTTTTAAGGTTGCTTAATGCCCAAAACTAGTTGGATTATTGTTCTGTCCTGCTGAAAGGACCTAGACATCTTCCTAGTTGTTTATCTAGCTGCATATATATAGATATATGTCAACAGTTGAAAAAGGGAAAGCTCTTGTAAATCAAATTCTCAGATTTATCTGCTCATCTGTGAATACTGAGCACTGAACAATCCTTTTCTTTTTGAAAACTTCTATTCAGATTTTTACCTAAGAATGATTAACTCTCACCTTCTCTCTTGAGTCTTTAAGGCCTTCTCCTATGGGGCAAAACCTGTGTCTGGGTTTTGTAGGTGTGCCAAAATACATAGAATCATAGAATCATAGAATTGATTGGGTTGGAAAAGACCTCAGAGATCATCAAGTCCAACCCTTGGTCCAACTCTAGTCAGTTTACTAGATCATGGCACCCAGTGCCACGTCCAATCTCAGTTTAAAAACCTCCAGGGACGGTGAATCTACCACCTCTCCGGGCAGGCCATTCCAATGCCTGATTACTCTCTCTGTAAAGAATTTTTTTCTAATATCCAACCTAAACTTCCCCTGGCAGAGCTTAAGCCCGTGCCCCCTTGTCCTATTGCTGACTGCCTGGGAGAAGAGACCGACCCCCACCTGGCTATAACCTCCCTTCAGGTAGTTATAGAGAGTGATGAGGTCACCTCTAAGCCTCCTCTTCTCCAGACTAAACAACCCCAGCTGAGACCAAGCTCTCCATCTGAACACAGAGCTACTCTGTTGCCAGACAACATGAGCAGTGAGGAACAAAAGATTTTCTCAGATGTTGAGGTGGTCTATTAATTTGTTTCCTTGTCGAGATAAAATTACAGGAATCTGCATCATATGGGGTTACATGGCTTTTGTAAACTCTGCTGCAGTGTTTTCTTCTTTTTCAAAGCTTTTACCTTCCCAGAATGAGTGATGCAGAGCATGCCATGGGCAGGGGAAGCTGGGGAATTGGTATAAACACCCCCCTAAGTCCCACTCCCCCTGTTTTACTGTGCCTTTAAACTGAAAGTTGGCAGAGGTAGAAGAAAACACTGCCTTTAGCAAATGTTGGGCCAAATGCTGCTTGACCGTAAGTTCAGGCTAACTCCCACTGACCTTGCTGAAATAGCAGGGCTCTGAGCCATGGTGGGGCTTGGTCTGTGCTCGGGGGAGCTTTTGGAGGATTCTCACATTCTTAGTGGATTTTACTGTTTTTAAGTGCTTGAGGTTCAGAGGCAGAATAAATGCTGCACACCCACCACACAAGAGGTGAGTGTATTCATGTGTGTTTTCTCAGTTCTTGGCAGTGCTGGCCTGCTGGCTGAAGGCATTTTCTGACTCCCACCATGGCCAAGGGTTTAGAAACTAAAGCTGAAGTTTTTTAAATAGATGTCTGGCTGTAGCGGATTGGGTCATAAAGCTGATGGTTCAGGCTGCCTGTTGTGTTTCCGTAATTCTTCCTTTTCTGTTAGTATGGCTTTCCTTTTGCAAGACTCCTTTCCCAGGCACCTCTGAAGACTGCTAAGCTCTCAGGGCACACGCTTCCCCGAGGGTTTCGAGTGGCTGTTGAGGGGTTCCTTTGAAGATGTGCCAGTATCAGCTGTGTCACGCAAGTGGATGCTAATGAGGAGAAATTCAGTGACCTTAGAAGAAAGGCATCACAAAGTTGCACTCTGGGACCATATGCTGGGATCCTCACAGGAATCTTTTTAAGTTGATTAACTGTCAAAAAGGTTTTCTACAGTGATGATGAAAATAGTAATGTCAGGCTGTGATCTTAACTGTGGAGACATAATGAAGCTGACATCTTGAATGAGAGTGGTGTTGTCTTTTCTTCTGTAAAAATTACCATTTACTAAGACATTTTAAAAAGAAAGAAGGTGGAAAAGCCCCTTAAGATCTGTTTTTTTACAGAGTAATGATAGGTCAAAATACTTTTTAGTCTTAGAAAATTATTTATAAATATGGAGTGTAATAGCAGAAAAGAACACGAGGACATTCATTTTAAGTGCACATGGTCTTTTCATTTGGTTTTGATTTCTTTTAAAAAAGAGAAGAAATTGTAAAAAACTTTTATCTCCTCATTCAGTGAATTTATAAACATATGTGGAAAAGGCTTGTTCTTGATGTCTTTTCTGTCTTTTGTCACTGCAGAACTTGAATAAACCTCTTATCCTTTCTCTATCTTTGCCCTGCACTAGTAATAACAATCAATCTTTTTATGGTTATCCAGGCAGTTTAATTTATCTTTCCTCTCCTTCACAGTTGCCCAAGCAGACCAATAATCTTTTGTTTACTTGAACTTCGTGTTCTTCTGGACTATGTGAAGGCAACAGCCCTAGGACAGAGTCCAAGGCAAAAGAGTTAAATTGACCTTGTTGCATGACAACTCCATTCAGAGTTTTTCTGCATAATTAACTATTTCTGTTGCCTGAGAGCCATTGTGATGGTCCACTACCCACACTGGAAGAAAAAATGTTCAGAATAATGTATTCCCTGAGACCTAAGGCAAGTCCAGAGACCCCGGAGACCAGAAAGCCCAAGGGAATCCTGAGACTGTCTTGGGAACAGTGAACTGATTTGGGCTCTACATGGGAAGCCTCTCTCCATTTCCCTGCCTATTGGCATGGCACAAGCCATTATCAAGCTTCAAGCCCCCAGATTTGGGCAGTAGCAGCGGAGCAGCTGGGGAGCTCCAGGAGTGCTGATGGTACCAGTTAGACTCACCTCCAGCCTACTGCTACTCATGGGGATGTACAAGCCTGAGCCACCATCCTCCCCCATGACCTGGCTGCTGCTGGGATTTGGGATATACCAAGGCAACTGAGAAGTTAAAAGAGATGGTGGGAGGTTAAGCTGCCTGCTGATGCCTGCATGGGTCACTGAGCTTTACCTCTGTACAGGATCACTGAACAGGGATTGGCACTTTTGTTAGTTAGGGATACCTGCAAAAATGTAGCTGCAGATGTGCAGAGATCTCAGGGAATGACATTGGTTTAGCTCAGGCACACCTGACAGCCCTTCTGGAGCCTAAGCTCTGTGTGTTCTGGAAAAATCCTCCAAACCTGAACTATGGACTCAACTTTAATCCGAATTCTGACTCAAGCTTTAGCCAGAGTCTAGCAACCTTTGCTGCCCTTTGCTGGAATATGTGCTTGTAGCAAGCTTTGTGCCATTCAAAATCCTATGCGGGGAGGATGCTGAGAATTTAGTATTAGTGTAACTGAAGTCTTAGCAGTTTAATAAAAAGTTTCCATTCTGCAGATAAATTTTTCGTTCATTTGTTTTTAGAAACAGGAAGAAGGAGGGGGAAAATTAGGAATAATAATATTTACAGATTATCTCAGTAACAATAGTTATAGTTATAATAATAATACAGTTAAAGCTGTTATGCATGCACTGTGCAAGCTCTACCCTATTTCCCTGGTGTCCTACTCACCTTTCTATTGCTCCTCTGTCCAGTGACTGCAGCCTGGGAGGACCAAGTAGGGCTCCAGTATTCTGGGTCCTTCAAGGGTTGGCAGTGGTTTCTTTCTCCTCCTCTTCTAGGATCCACTTGAAGTCACATTCATATTTCCCAACATCTTTTGTGCTTTATTCTTTCTTCATTGGTCTGCAATTCTATTGGTACATCTGAATTTACTATGTATGATGCATTTTACCAGTGTTAGAAACTTGTTTATTGGTTTTTTACTTTTTTTGTTACTCCTGAGATGGGTTTTGTTCAGCCTTCAGGTCAGCACTTCTCTTGCTCACCACTGCTGTAGTGGTTATAACCCTGCAGCCCTCAGCATCATCCCATGCGCCATCTCTGACATCCTGTGCCTGTACCCCTCCACAGCACTGCTTAAGAGGCCACCCCTAGAGCTTTTTCTCTCATACCAGGCCTGTATTACCTCATTCTGATAAGGCTGTAAATATTTCACACTACACACAGAGCATACTGCTATCTGTATGAAAGCCATGGTTTTACTGCACAAAGCTAAGTGAACAAGTTAGGTGTAGCTACTTGGGCATTAGAAAAATGGCTGTTACAGCAAGAAATCAAGTAAAAGGAAAGCTTCGAGCAGGTCTAGCCAAGTTCAGGCAAGGCAAACTGATAAACTTCCATCCCAAGGCTCTGCAAAGCCGAAGCAAAGCCTGTATGCTGTTACCTGCAGGAGCCTTGCTGAATTTCTGAAGCTGCAGTCTGCAGGTGTCCTGGACAACCCATTTTTTGAAAGCTGGATACTCCTGCTGTCCTGAAAAATTATCCCAAACCTAATCCTGTCCTAGGCATCCTGTGTAGCCTTAAGTGCTGAAATGGTGTGATGCCAATTATGGAGAGTAGCCCTCAGGTCAGCTCAGTGACCCCTGGCCATCTCAGTCACCTTCCTGCATTGGGCTTTGCGGGGTCTGAAATCCAACCTTAAGCCCATGGCTCCACGTGCGCATGGCCTCAAAATTCTTCCTGGACCTCTACCATACCCTTGGGATGAACCCATGACCCAGCACAACCATCCCTCATGGGATGGTTGATGTGTGAGTCCTTGCAAGAAAGCAAGTTCAGGCTTGTGTAGGTGTGACACCTGTGTGGGTGTCAGCCTGCTGGCCAGCCCCTGGTGCTTTCTCAACCCCCTTAAATTATGGCACTGTACTCCCATTGCTCTGTCCTTGGCACTGTGGCAGTGGCCTCCCATGGTGGTGGAGATCCTGCCTGAAGCTGTACCTTCACTTTAGCCTGAGGTCCATACCTGAAGCCCCAATGCTTTTGGTTCTCTGTCAGGAGTCACCAACTCATGTTGTCCTCAAAGAGAGGCAGAGAGGGCTGGAAGTGTTTGGAAAAATGCTGGTCTCTGGCAGAGGTAGCAAGATGAATTTTGGTTTGGCAATACCAGATGATGCTCTTTTCTCTCTCTTTTGGACTGGGTTCAACATGGATCACATTCTGGGATCCCCTTGCTGTGTCAACTTTGTAAAGAAGTATAGGATCTGTTATTGGTTTGGTGGCCAAGTTTTTGCAGACACTAATTTTTAATATTGTTGGCCAAGAGGGAAAGATTAATTCATTTCGTAATGAACATACAGCAATCTTGGCTATTGTTTTTGTAACTTTTATTCTTAACTTTATCCCTTTAAAAGTGAGGGATATTTTGGTAAAATTATGACTGATGCTGCATTTGTGGTTTTAGCTTTTGGAGGCTGGAGACTGAGCACAAGACAAATGCTCTGGTGGGTCGTGGCCGCGTTCTGATGTCCCAACAGGAAAACAGAACACAAACAACTTGAGAACAGTATGGCACAGGCTGAACCAGGGCTTGGGTTAGGTTCAGATTAAGGGCTAGCTTTACTCAGACAATGAGAATTGAGACCTTGTTAAAGGATGGAGTTAGGATCATCCTTCGCAATCTACTGATGGGTTGATGTGCTGGATACTCTGCTTGGAAGCAAGGAGAGGAGGAGCTGGTTGCAATCCCAATTCACAAGAGGCCCAGGCTAGCAGAGAGAATTCAGCTGGGGTTACAGCATGTGACTTCCCTGGTTTGTGGCCACTTCTGCATGAAGCTGTCTCACTTGCCTGTTGCTCTGGGGAGAAGAGGTTCTGTGTCAGCAAGCAGTGACCATCCTCTTTGGACATGCTCATCCTCTGCAGGCAGTCTGCTGCTACTGTGTGTGTTGTGCCACCCACAGCCCCAGACGTGTAGAACTGCCTGGGCAAGGTATGTGCAGTGGGGACCTGGGCCTTTGTCCTGTTTCAATTTCCTACTGCAGATGTCCTGTTGCTGAGGATGTCAGAAGTCAGACAAAAGTTTTGTCCAAGGTCCAAAACTAAAGGTCCTATAAGCCATGCCTAGGTGTTTCTTGACCCTGGAGTTTCTTAGTATCCAGAAAAAAAACTTTCCATCTGACTCATGTTTCCCAAATGACTGAATTAGCCTCTGTATGTGTATCCAGAGAGTTCCTAGGTATTAACCAGGCTGAGAAAATTGACACCTTGGTTATATGAACCATGAAATAGATGTCCTTCTGTGCAAAGTCCCTGAGGGCTTGACCTGTGAGTAATAGCTTTGGTATCTTCTGAGGACATGGACAGGCTGAGGCTCAGTGTGCTACTCAGGTGGGACTAAACTTTTCTTCTAAGAGATGAGAAGCAGGTAAAGGAAGAAGGAATATGGAGTCTTCTCATTTTGGGAAACATGCTCTAATATGTGCTCCTAAGACTAATAGCTCTGACAAACAGGTACTGGTGGATTTAGCCCCATTCTGCTGGAAGTGTCAGCTTTGGCCCCAGTTTGCAAAGCAGCATGTTAGTACAACCCCATCTTCGTAAGTGGGAGTTTTGCAGTGGCCCATGACTGTGATGGATGAAGAATGGAGGCAGCGCAATGTCTCCATGGGCTCAACAACCTTCAGTGGAGAAGAGAGAGACCTTTATAAGGGTCAAGAACATCTGAAATTACTTTGGCATAATGTACAGCAGCCCCGGTTTTCTAGTCTGATCCTGTATTTCAGTTAGGTCCTACCTTTCTGAAAAATTTCAAGTAGCTATTCAGTATTTTGTGTATTTAAAATGCTGTCTGTGCTGGTTTTTTCTCAAAACAATTCATATTTTTAAGTAATTATATAACTCAAAATATCAACATTTTGCGTAGCTTTAAAAGATAAATTGAAACACATCTAATGCCACATTTTGAGACTTATCTTGAAATGAACCTATATTTTCCTCAATTGATTTTATTATTTTGCTCTCTGACAACTCTGAGCTGATGAAAAAGGATTTTTTCCCCCAGGTAATTTATTAAAATGCCTAACTAATTACTTTTACAGCTCCTTGGAAAGGTTCATCATTGCCAAAGAGCAAAAGAGTTCAGTGCTGGCAGTAAAACTTTGAACTGTTTGATTGCCAGAAGTCTATTAATCGGTAAAAGAAGTGTTTCAGAGTCTGTGAGTGAGAGAGAGCCTAAAAGGAAATATCTGGATACAATTTTAATTTTAGCCCTTAAATTGCCTACCTGTATATAATGTAATTAATTTTTCCTCCTAAGAGGAAAAGTACCCATAATTTTTGTGATATTTGGGTGAGAGTAAAACACTGGAATTGGTAAAGCAAAATGAATCACAGAACAGTAGGTTATAATCCAAACCCAGATCTCAGTCTAGTGAATGGAATGAAGTGTCTTTGCTTTTACATGATCCCTTCCATAAGTATTCTTAATTTATTTCGTAGATAAACCCCAAAAGGTTAAGTCCTTGAGCTGCCTATGCTCTAGATCTAAGCCACTTGTTTATTATGGAAAGAGCATATATCTCCATCCTTGGAGATAATCAGAACTTGACTAGACATGACCCTAAGCGAGCTGGTCTAATTTTAACATTGACCCTAACTTCAAGGCTGGCTCTGCTTTGAGCAGGGATCAGACTAGATGAGGTCAGGAGGATCCTTCCAGCCGAGGTTCTTCTGTGTGTTTGTGTATGTGTACATATGTGAAAAAGGTTACTTCATGGCTCCAGGCTAAGGATATAATCTTCATACTGAAAGCAATAGTATTACATTTGTCATAGGGCATTTTGGCTAAATCAGTGAGTAGAGAAAATGATTGTCCTTTATCTTGCTGTTCTAAAGCATTTAAATACAGAAAATCAGCTATAAAGCAGTCAACCCATGTGAGTAATGGGCCACTATTTAGAGATTTCTGAAAGTTAAATTTCTTTTTCCCTACAGATTTATTTCTTGAAGGGAAAAAAAAAATACCTAGAAACAGTGCAAATTACTGGTGTTTTGGCATTTCTAACTCCAAAAGAGGCAAACCTAGAAGTCCTGCCTGCCTGCACAGCAGAAAGTGTCCTGCAGCAACACGATAGAGGTAGTGGGCTAGAGTGTGAAGGCAGGTTGTTGGCGTCTCCACCAGCGTGACTTGATGAACCTTTTCTGATAACCTGTTTGTGATCTCCTTAGTTTTTTCTTTCCCTCCCATTATTCCTGCTTTCCTTCATTTTCTTCTTTTCTCTGCTAGTTGATGTTATCTAGGAATAGCACTTAAATCTCATCTAAGTCCATTAAAATGGCCATAATATGTGCATTAAAATATTTATGCATAGAGGAAATACTGTTAGGAGAAAAAAGCCTCCTAGGACACATGATGTGTTACTGTGTGTTGTTTTTTCAATAGGCAAACACAGAGCTACTCCAGTTTTTGGAACAGAATAAGAAACTGAATAAGCTGAATGTTATATGGATTTTGACAGCTGCTTGAAACTAGAATTATAGCAAGTGTTTCTTCAGTCTGATCTCTGAGGGTTTAGTGAGGCTTTGGTTCAGGCTGTCATCTGTGAAGCCTCAAAATTTTGTAATCTAATGCTCAACTCCATTCGAAGATGGTTGTGTAAAAAGATGCAAATCACATTAAAATGGGTTAAAGGAACAATATAATTGGGAAATTATATAGAAGCCTCATCAGAGCTTAGGATGTTCCTGGTATAAATCAACATAACCCTCTGTCAATCCAGAGATTTATTCTGTCTTTCAGCACCTGTGAGTAGGACGCCAGAGCAGCAAAGCAGTTATTACTGTGTAGTACTGCAATGGAGAGGAAAACAAAAACCCAGAAAGCATGGATGGAAAAGTGAGGATTTGTCTATCAAGAAATCACTCAGAAATTTCTTCATTATTTTTTTCATTCATAGCATGAAGTTCAGGTTTTTAAATGTCCTGATATTTAGATGAAATATTTGAAGGGTAAGGAATATAACACTATTTACAAATGAAAAAAAAGGTTATAAGAATTGAATTGTGGCAACTCTGTTTCATTAAATGCCTACCAGCATTACGGAGAAGTGCATTGTAATGGATTTCCCCCTAGTGATGAAATATGTAAACTACAGATTATTCTACATATCTAAAGTACCGACACAGTAAGAGTAGTTGTTTTCTCCCTTCCTACCAAACAGCCACTTTGAGAGGGGAAGAAAAGAGAATCAGAAGTTTATTGTGTCTGGAATGCTGAGAAGTCTAAGTGCAAATAACAGCACTCTCTACCATGAAAAAAACCAAAAACCAATCAACCAAACAAACTAATCAAGAAAAACAAACAAACAAAACCCCAAACAAAAAACAAAACAAAACCCCCACAATACTACCAAAAAACCCCTAAATATCACCAACCCCCCCCAAAAACAACTTTTTAAAATTTAAACCCAAAATTTGTCATTAAATACACCTCCACATTTGGTTTGTTATTCTGGGTAGAAAAACCACTACCTCTGAAATCAAGATGACTGTCATAATGTATTTTCTGGTGGAAAATTCCTTCATCAGTTGTTTTCGTAGTGTTTAGAAAGCATCTTTTCTTCAAGCCTGAGACACTATTTTAAGAGTTGTCAGTTTATGACAGCATTTTAAAATTACAGCAGAAATAGATGCCCCAGGGCTAAAACCATTAGATTTAGGTGTGGATTAATCTAATTTTCCTAAGCCAAAGAATAAATTACTCAATTTATCTGGGCCCAAAATGAACCAATCTTTTGCTCTTTTTTTGTGCTTTTTCTGGAGAACTGTCCCTTTTAGCATCAGCAGTGTGTATTATTTCCCCTGAATAATTTTGAAATTATTGGCTATTGTCAAATAAATTTGGCAATGGGAAAAATGTTTTAGAGATATTGTTTGACACTACTTGTAAAAAAATTAGATAGCTACGAATGAAAGGTCCTTAATGTATGCCCTGAAGGACAGCAGTGTAGGAGCAGAGTCTGTGTGGACACAGGATACCTGTGGGAGGCTGACATGGAGAGAACCCAGCCACACCTTCACTGGTGTATCATGTCAGATGAGAGTGCAGGTAATACACACCTGCCTGAGCATGAAGTGTTGGCATTCCAGTCCCAGGGTTTTTCATGTAAAGAGTCAATCAAAAATGAAATGTAAGGAAATGGGACTCCTCTAGTCCTGGTTAATTTAACAAATGCAGAGAACTGAGTGATTAAATGATTAGTTACCAAAATTTTTAATGAGTTAAATCATGAGTTAGTCACAAGCTACTAAATGTTGAAATGCTAGATTAGCATCCAGATTTGCACAAATGGCTTGAATCGTGATTCAAACAACTTTCTTGTAGATTATCCTTAGTTCTGTAGGACAGGCTTGATACAAAGCGCTAAAGTGAAGTGAGGTGTGGGAAATTTTTCGTTGATCCTGACTTGTACAATCACTCACCTCTGGCTAAACCCTGCCCTGTGTCTGTGTCCAGCAGATGACCAGAGAGAGGAGGTGAGGCAAGGTAGGGTAGAAGTGATAAGATGCTTTCAAATAGTCATTGGGGACATGCTAAACACAGTTTTGGAGGGTTCCACTGCCATAACATGCAGCTTTGGTAAGGGAGGTCCATGCCCAGTGTGTCCCCTGGGACTACCAGCTGCTTCCAGGGGGAAGAACCCCACTACCTCCAGCTATGTGAGCCGTGGAAGCACGGATGAGATGTGGTGTGGGCAAGACAAACAAAGGATTTTAAGCATCCTGGTTTTGGCAATGCCCAAGTTTTCAAGGCGCAGGTGGACAAAGCCTTCAGTCACTAGGCCTGACCTCAGGGCTGTGAGCAGGAGGTTGGGCTGAGTCCTGTGAGCCCATGGCCAAGTGCTGGGCTACTCTGCAACTACCTCCAGATCACATAATTTCTATACCTGATCTTCATCTCTCCCATCTTTCTCTTTTTCCTTTCTTCATCATCTTTTTAGCTTCCCTTTTATAGCCCTTTCCCCACCTGCCACTATCTCCACTCAGATAAGCAGTCTGCTTCAAGTCACTTTTTCTGCACTGCGTCCAGTTTTGCTGCATCCCGCCTCAGGTTTGGTGTTGATAGTACTCTCAGCCCTGCAGGGCATTATTGAAGAGGAACCCCAGACTTTGTTGGCTTTGCGAGGTACAATGTGCCCAAAATTCCCCTATGCAGCCTTCAGCTCTGATGTCTGCCCCTTGCTCACACACCTTCCCCACAGCCTGCTGTGAAACCCAGTTTCTCCCACTGTCATCCCTCACCTCCAGCAACTTCTTCATGTCTTGCTGAGACAGATGACATCCGCTTGGGCCAAGGACCAGCTGTCTACCTGCAGCCACTACACATCATCTCATTTCTTCCCTCCAGCTTGCTCTTACAGTCATTTGCCCCTCCTTCAGCCCCGACCTCTCTCCCAACACATTATTGTTATTTAATGTGGTTTTATTCACAGAATATTCAGCATGTGCAGGAAGGCACTGTCAACAAGTATTTAAAGAGCTTCCACTGTTTTTTTTAATGTATTTTGAAAATGTATTTGAAATGTATTTTATGCAAACCCAGCTGGGGTGGTAGAAGAAGGAGGGACATTATAGTTCTCAGATACTATGCATGCACATCCCATACACTGTGGTCATTACAGTTAGAAAAAAACTGCATGGCCCTGTTAATTTTAAATTTCAGTCTCAGTCACCATGAGATATCTATGCAAACATGCAACAGTCCCAGCAAAAGCATCTCTCAAAGCTGAAAGGCTGCAGAATCTCAGAAGTGATCAGCATCACTTTTGCAAGACCTCAAAATAATTAAACATTTGAACTAGTTTCTCTGAGAATTTTAATTATATTTAAAGAACAATTCTTCTTTTGCACACAACAAAAGAGAAATGGTGTCTTCTGTGTCAGTAAATTTGCATGCAGGCTATATCTGAAGTCAATTATGCATATTTTACAAATTAAAATAAATTATTTCTGTGTTTTAGAGTTGTTAGCATCACAATACTGATGTAGAAAACCCCATCCATAATTAGATCTTTTACATTCCCCCTAATGAGATCACGTCTCCAAATGTTAATTTTGGATATATTACCATACAAATCTTAAGGGCACTGCACATTTTTTTCAGCAGCACATTAACTGTGTATCTTCTCAGCTTTACTTGCAACAGCTGGGGACTTTTGCTTAAGAAATCCCTAACTTAGGCAAGACCCGTAAACTAAGTGCCCACAAAAAAAATATTTTTTTCCTGCAAGTGCACTTGGTACAAGAATCAATATTATTTGCAATCAGGAAGCCAGTCAAAAATTCTCAAGTCACTCCACAGTTTTCAGTGTAGTTTAAATGGCTTAATAAAGAGTAGGATACAATTGCTGCTGCTGGAACATGGAAACCTTCTTTCCTGTGAAAGCTTAATTAATGAAGATGAACAAAAAAACCCCGAAAAAACCCCCTAATTTGGCAGCTCTCTGGCAGGCTTTACAGGGCTGGCTATGTAAGAACTCTTTGACCTTGTAAACTCAGCAGATTCAAAATGCATCAGAGAGACAGGGTAGGTACCAAGCTTCATTCTCACACTTGCTTAAAACCTGTCTGTTCAAAACAAACTGACATCTTCAAGTATATATAAACCTTCATTAAAAAAAAAAAAATCAAAATAGATTTGACTGATTTATTTATTTATTTATTTATTTATTTTACTGAATGGTAGCCAAAATACCTATTTTGTGTCAGTGCCTTTCTTTAACTACATCTATGCTATGTTGCATTATTTCAGTTTTTTTAAGGCAAGAATTGTTCTCTTATAACCATCTTGACTTCAGGCATGCAATAACCTTCCTTAAATCAGGAAAGCTGGATCAACTCCTAAGTACTTTCCAGCTTTACATTTTAGCAGCAAGATGCCAAAGCAGCTTTGCCTGGTATGTTGATTAACTCCTGTGTCAGGGAACAAGAAGAACAGACCACAAAAGTTTTAGATAAATGCAGGGAGAAGAAAGCTGTCAAATTTCAGTGGATATTTACCTGTGACAGAGTACTGTAAGGCAAGGCGTACAAAACTGTAAAACTAAGCAGTTCCCAGAGATGAGTGGCATGTCACTGCATATCATGGAATCAGAGACGTTTTGGAGAAGGGTGTACATATCACATGTCTTAGAGGAGGGTATAAAACACAACCATGCTGAAATGTCCCAAAAGCGTGAATCATTATTTATTCAGCTAAACTTTAGGATCCAAAATGCCTCTCATCTAAACTCATTCCTGATAAATAACCTGAAAAAGGGGACAGAATCCATGAGGCAAGCAGCTACCACTCTTGTGGTAAAAGAAAGGGGCTATTAATTCTCTTCTAGTAACACACAAAGAAATAATATGTTTCTATGCTCCCAACTGTCAAATCTATCACATATGAAAAAAGGCCAGCAATTCTTTTTCTTTGAGATTTATTCTCCTCTGCTATTTGCAGGCAGCAGACTGCCAACCCAGGCCTTGGCAGGCAAGTCAGAGTGAATCAGGACAACCCATCATCCCCCAAGGACACAGACGAGAAAAATGCTATCAAACTTGCTTTACAATATGGCAGCAGTTCAGTCACACAAGTGGCCCCTCTATAAGCTGCTGATCAATATGAGTTAATGGTGGTTTTGAGAGTGTTTCTCTCAAATCCAGGGGGAAAGCAGTCTGTAACTGCAGATGAAAAATATTTAAGCTAACAGCAATAAATCCACATTGTTTGTGCTGCCAGAGTGGGTTGCCCTTAATACTGGGACCTAATTTTCATAAATAAGAAGTGTTTTTGTAAACATTTTTTTACAACACCAGAAATTGATGTCCTCTGTGAAACCAAGGCAAGCAGTGAAGTTGCTGACATTTGCACAAGGCAGATTCTGATGTCTATTCCACATTGTGTATGTCCTCCAGAAGGTACTGAACAGCACTGTTGTGCAGTTCCCTTCAGGTTTCTGCAGGAAATATCTCTTGCAGCCTTGGAAAGTACTTATTTTACAACATTGCTGGGGCCTTTGCTACTGCAGTTGATGATCTACTGATTCATTTTTAGTTAGTAGCTCTTTAATGCTAGAAATTCACCCTTCCCTGTTAAACATGGCACTGAATGTTTTTCTGGAGGGCCAAATATATTGTAAAATCATGAAAAGTTTCTGTAGTATGAATGCTTTTCATTCATAGAATCTTATGGAGAAAAACTTAATTATTTGATGTGGTTCTTTCATGCAAACTTCTCTCTCAGAAGATCAGACAAGAACTTGTATTTTGCAAGGCCTGCGTTATTATCTACTAGGAAATGATGTTTCTGCTCCTTATCCAGTCACGTTTGATTATGTTCTTTTCATCATATTTGAAATCTAAATATCAGACATTGGTACCATTGGTCTATGGGCTTAGTACTGTATGTTTTTTAATTAATCAAAAGAAGGATTGGAACAATCCAGGAAAGGAAAGGTGTTGTAGCACCTCAGTGGTATAAACCCACGGTTGGTAGGACTAGCTTATAGAGGGACTGACCACTCCCCTCCCAGTACAGCACTGGGGCATCAGGTGGAGATACCTGGGGCCCTGCATGAAGGACATCAGTGAAAGCAGATCTTGATGCTCCAGCTGGTGGAGCGCCACTGGAGATAGGATCCTGGCCGCGATGGTTCCTCCATTTGAATCACTACAACTTCTTACCTTGTTTTTCTCTTTCCCTTTCTTTGAAGGGGAAAAAGGTTGTCGTGGTAACAAGTGGATGAAGTGGACAAAGCTGGAATTATACTGTGATCCAAGTGTGTTTNTTTTTTTTTTTTTTGGTGACAGTACTGTTCAGCCATTTATTCAAAGTGATGGTATGTGACGAAAAATTTTGTAAGGGTCACTTTGGATGAAAGATAATTCGCCTGTATTCAGAGGTTGTTTAAGAACTTTCAGGTTATAACAATTAGTTTTTCTTTAAATTCTAATTAAATATCTTCTGGTGACTTCGTACTGTATCTTGTGCATGAGAGTCCCCTAGCCTTTCTCTGCCCTTGCTTATTAGTTTCTTCAGTAAAAAGATGATCCTGTTTTGCATTTCTGGAAAATCCCTGGCTGTTATTTATGAACATCCTGCAAATATTCCAGTTACAACACATTTCCTTTTCATTTATTGCCATTTACCATTTGTTCAGTATTGGCAGTGTTGGTTGTGGGTGTGGGATCTGTTAGCTTCAGATTACTTTCATAAGAGTAGTCTGTCTCTTCCGTGACTTCTCAGTTCCAAAAGCACAGTTTGCAATTTCAGGGCACAGTTGAAGTTGAAAAGTTGCGTGTGCATGCACAGGCTTTCCACAACAAAAACTCTGTTGTGCAAGTACAGCAAAAGATCTCTGAATCTTAAATTCTTGGCGACTTGTGATGAAAAATACACACTGAGAACAGCTGCTCAGAAGAGACAGAGTGATTATTGTGACTGGTGCCTGCAAAGCCGAAGGAAAACCTTAGTGAGGGGACAGGGGCAAGGGCATTGCTGTTACCTCCCTGGGACACCAGTGTATGATAACCTGAAGTGTGTGGGCAGGTCCCATGCGTTTCCAGATTTCGTGGTGGGCTACACATCCCAGTGAGTGCAAAGATGAGACAGGTAGTTTGTGCATGTTTCTCTGACACAGTTCTGTGGCACTGACCTTGTGCTGTCCTGTGGGTACTTTCCCTATGAGTTTAGAAAATGGGGATCTAAGCATGAAGGTCAAAGGCAGTATGAACAACAGAGTCCAGCAAAAGTCCTCATTGAAACAAACAAACAATGTTGTAGCTGTGGGGATGTGGATCACGGCCATTCAGGTCATGTGGCCTGGGCATTCAGAAAACATTGCCAGGTGTCCTCTCAGCCCCATGCAAAAGCGACACGTTGCACAAAGGGTCAGCACAGGCTTTTGGCCAAACCTGGAGAAAAGCTGCTGAGCATAGTTTCTGTGGGTGTTGATGACTTCTTAAACTGAAGTAAATTTTAATTTTATCAGAGGTTTTGTCTACACAGTACCAAGTGTTTTGTGGGTTGAGAGAGCATTATATCTGGCCTGAGCCAAAGTATGAATCAGCATGATGCTAACACACGGCTTCAGCTGCCTCAGCTATTGCAGATACCTCCTCAGTACTGTGTTGTACATTGAAGATATATTCTCAGTTTTTCGTGCTGCCACAATACTCCTGGAGGTATGTCTGCAGCATATATGAATCTTGTGTTCTTTCTAAAGCTGTTTGGTTCTACAGTAGTGGGGTTGACTCATTTCAGTACCTGCTTTTTTTATTTTTTGCGTATGCCAAACACTTTGCTTCTGTGTTCTAGTAGCAAAGCTAAGCAATTCTTACAAGCCTTTAATCATAAAGAGGTAGGGTATTCCCAGATCACTGCTTTGGAAAATAGGCATAGCACATGTAAATGAAATATTGAACTTTATGGCATAAAAGTCAATAGATGCCTGTTCAGCAAGTGGTAGTGCAGAGCTTTCATTTATTATGACTTGCCAGGCAGGAGCTGAGGTGAAAATCTTAATCTGAGCGAGGTCCTTAGTAATGAACTCTTATTACAATACTCCTTTTTATAAGGCCGCCATCTAATAACCTTCAATCCTTGTATATTTATACAATGTCTATCTAAAGACTAAAAGAACAAAAGGAGTTTGAATTTAATAATTTTCTTTTGCTTTATTTTTTTTTTTAAAGAAGGAAGAACGTGGAGCTGTGCACCCAGGTTGGTGGCCTCCAATGATGCCAGTGCCAGGGACAGTATAAACAGTAGCAGAAAACCAAACACTTCACTTGCCTACATGCAAACTTCCTCCTCCTACTGCCATGCAAACTTACACAGCATCACAGGTAAAGGTAAGGAGGACTGCTGTCTGCGTGGCTTCATTGCGGAAAATAATAACAGTAAAAGCTGTGGATGAGAAATAGAATTGTGTTGGTGAAAATACTCTAGCTTTAATAAGATATGTAATTCTTGAAAAAATGGATCACTGTATATCCTCTTAGGGGCTATATGAATTTCTTATGAGTCATAGTTTGTTGACCTACAACATGGAAGAAAATTACTAAAGGTGTAGCCAAGTCAGCTGGTTATCAGAGAAACTTTGTAAACTAGTCAACATTGTTTGGAAGATGTTTTCCCAGTTTTTTAGTATGCCATTGCAGCTATGTAAAAAGTGATGATGACGATGATGATGTAGACAAAAGCATGAAATCCTATACCTGCTCTTTTTAAAGGTCAGCTGAACAAACTAGACTGTAAATAGAGAAAAAATTTTGGTCTTGTTCAGAAAAAAACCTAAAGAAACTGCATTTCCAGATACCTTTCATCTGTTTTTCATTCAGGATAAAATGCCTGTCATTGCAACACTGCAACGTAGTGGGAAACATTAGATAACCACCAAACAGTTTTGAAGCAAAGACATAATTCACAGGTCTGATTTTTATGTGGCTATCAATCTCCCCAAAAATGGAGCATCAGCAGATCTGAGACAGCAGACATCAATGTTTAGAGCTGATGTGATCCCTCCTGCTGTCAATAAACCTCAAGCCTTCTTCCATCTGTCATAAATTCTAAAGAAACCTTGGAGGGAAGTGTTTTTTTCCATTTCCAGAGAAGAAGAAAACTTAGAAGTTTTCTGTACTTTTATAAGAAAGAACTCTACTTCTTTAGAAATTGCCATACAACTTTCATTGCCCTGTTCACCCTCAAAGACACCCATGTTCCATGGCCAACATGTGATTAAGCATTCTTAGTTGAACCACAACAATAAATTAAATTATACTTTCAGTTAAAAAATAATCCTCATCTTGTCTACCAAGAGTTCTTAGACCAAAAATAAAAACATATCTAATATAGTTTTTCTACTGTATTTTCTTCTCTGCTCCTTGAATTTGAATTAGAATGGTAATAATAACAAACTTTTCTTTTCCTTTATAGGCTTTGATTTGCAGTGCTACTTTATTTTTGACAGATGTGCATAAATCTTCCATTATTGAAGTCAACTGATTTATCCACGATTCTCAGTTTACAAGTTTGTAAGTTCTGTGACTGTGATGAAATTAATGTATTTCAAACACTAAGGAGATGAATAAGGAAAATAAAAGAGTAAGAAATATTTTTCAAGATGCTTGATTTATGATTTGTGAATAGGCGGTGTTTGGTTGTGACAAGCCAAAACATCCATTTCATAAAAGCTATGATTGATAAAGCTCCATTTTCTTATAAGTGTAATATGTTTTCCAAGTCTTAAATTATGGGTTACAAAATCTAGAACTGTCCTTTGAAACATAACATTTATTCCTTATTGAGAATCGTCCTCTTTGGAGTTTTGGTGAAACAACTGAAGACAAGAAGAGTTCTTATGTGTATCATGAGGAACCTGACAAGGCATCAAGGCCACAGGGAACACAGAAAGACATACAGGAACACATAAATTTTTGGAATAGATAAGGCTGGACCTAAGAATTCTACCGAAAGATAGCAAAGTCTGAGCACAGCAGATAATGAAAGATCTTGAAACCATTTACTTTTTCAAATAGGTTAGTGGATTACTGGCCTTCCAGAGTAGATAGATAATAGAAAAGTTTAGGAATGTTATATTTCACTAAGCTTTGGAGTGTTAGAGGTAATAATTTCAAAAATAATAATAATGTAATTGTTAATGATTTAATAGCTACTAAGCTATTTACAGAAGTCTGAAAATAAGTCATCACAGGCCACAGAAGTCAAGTTGGTAGCAGAAAGACAGAAAGGTAGTTGTATCACAGAGACCATTAATGAGTATAATTGTGAGTACATCAGATGCTGAATATTGCTGATAACTACCCAGGCAGAGAAACCTGGCTCTTTCCAGTTCTGCATGGAGGTGATAACAGTGCAAATCAGAGCAGAAGACAGAGAAGTGTGGGAAAACCAGTTTCTCAGGGTGTGCGATAAGCTACTTCAAATTTACACTGAAAATGTTTATGGCTTTCAGCACTGGTGGGTGAAGAATTCAATAACACATAGAGCATACAACTGCTGCTGCTAATAAAGGATAAGTGCTGATGATGGCTGGACCTGTTTCCAGTAAAGCAATTCACTGCAGTTTTTGTTCATCACTCAACAGCAGACTGGCATCAGGAGGAAGAAAAAGACACAGACTGAGAGAATATGACATGTGGGATAAAAAGTCTCATTCTGTACTCTCAAACAACTTTTCTCTAATATCTGCACTTTTGCATTTTGTCCCCATGCTCGAGTGGGGCCTTGGACATGGTGATCTCCAGAGGTCCCTTCCAGCCTCAGCTGTCATCTCAGAGCCATTCCCTCCGGTGACAAGGGGAAGGAACTTCTCCCCTCAGAGGAGCCTTCTCAGGAGCTGAGTTGGGGTGCTCCCTCCACTGGCACTTAGGAACTCGCCCGGGCTCCCCCACTGCATTGCAGGCCTCCCTGTTTTGCCAGGTCTTTGTGTTCAGTACCCTGGCCTCTCATCGCAGGTTGACCCTGAAGTTCAAACACAATTCCAGCACTCCTGTCTCCTCTACCTGGCTGTGCAGGGCTACGTAAAACCCTTGGTGCATGTCCTGGGACCGGACCGAGTATTGCCCAGAGTTCCTGACTGCTTCCTGAAGGCAGGTGCCCTGTGCTATGCCAGCTGGTGTCTAGTGAAGAGCATGGGTGCTTTGGGGCTCAGGTGCTCCAGTCCTTCCCCCAGGACCCCCGACAGCTCACCAGAGCTTGCTCTACGCATCTCACCCCAGGCAGCTTGATCACTGGGGAGGTACTGAGGAGATCTGGGTGAACTTTCCCTCCTGTTCCCCATCCTTTCCTTCCTGGAGCCCACTTCCAGGCAGGTACAGAGAGAGCTGCACATCCTGGGCTGGCCCCACATCTCTCTGCCCTGCCCGGGATCCTGCCAAGCACCAGACAGAGCCTCTCCCACTATGGCCACACTCACTGCCCCTGCTCACGGCCCTGTGTCAAGCCTGCCTTCCCCTGAGGCCTGGACAGGAGCTTCCCTGGCACCTCTGGGGAAGGCAGGGGCACAGAGCAGAACCTGGGGCTCGCCAGTCCACAGACCCGCTCCTGCTGCTGCTTTCCAGACCATCATCAGGTCCTTCAGGAGGCCTTATCTCCCTGCTCCCACAGCTCTATGTGCCTTACTTTGCTCTTCCCTTCCCAATGCAGAAAAGCTCCAGCACTTTGCAAGTCTCTCTTGGCAGAACATGACATTGGCACCGTGGAGCCCAACTCCCAGGAGAGGAGCTCTGCTGCTAGGGACAGAGGCATGAGCCGGCTGCTGCAGGAAGGGCTGGAGGAGGCAGTGCAATGCCCCATCTGCCCAAGGGATGTCAAGGATGCCCTTCTGCTTCCACGGATTCTGCTCTGCCTGCACATCGAGCACTGTGCCCACTCTGCAGGCAGCCTTTCCACCTGCTCTTACAGTCTCTGCCAGCGGGCGACCACCACAAGGGGTGCACAGTCCCCTCGTCCGACCACCACCACAGCACCAGGCTCAGAGAGGAGGCGCAGTGCCTGGCTGGCTGTGCAGCTGCAGCCTGCATCGGCAGAGTGCTAGGAGAGCTTGCCTCCAAAAAGTTCTCAGATGCTTTCGGGGGGTGGTTTTTTTTTTTGTTCACCAAAATCAAGGACCCATCCACTCTAGACAATGCTTTCTAAAACTGTGTGGCAATGAGTTGCCCCAGACTGTATCCTGCACACTTTGCAAGGGGAGAATGACCATTAGGAGCAGGGAAGCTGCTCTTCCACCTGCCATCAGTGGAAACATACCGGGGGAGAGCACCGTGAGCAGTTCTGGTGATTGAACTTAACTGACTCCTCAAATTCCTTGAAGTTGTCATTCACTAAGGGTAAATGGATTACTATAGGTGCTCTAGGGTCCTCTGCACCCAAAAAGACATAACATTCCTTTGCGTTCTGTTACAGTTTTAGAATTTGTCAGAATTTTTCTTTCCATGCCAACACAGACTTTGGGAGCTGACACCGTCCTCAACAAAAACCCCGGCTAATGATCCAAATTCCAACCCTATGGCTGGGCAGAGAGTTCTTTTGTTTGTTTTGGGAGTTGGTTTTTTTTTTCTTCACTTCTTCCATGGCAGTTTCGGGGAGGGAGACACCTCGGAGGGACTCCGGTGGTTTTGGCCTCTTCCCTGCCTCCCGTTCCTGGCCCGGTGTGCCCCTGTGCTTCAGACGGACATTCACCATCGCCTTGCAGCTGCTGCAGTTTTCCTTGGGGCACCGTCAGCACCAACGGGGGGAGCCCCCGGCCCATCCCCACCTCTGCCCATCCCGAGCCAGCGCCTTTCAGATGGGGAACAAAGGAGTCCGCGTTGCCTACGGAAGTTTTCACTCCGTCCCTTCAGAGACTCATTTCTTTAGAGGTTTTGGTTACAGAGTTATTTGTTTTGTTCTGGAGTTTTGGATATATATATGTATTTAGTAGTTAAGAACTGTTATCTTTCCTTCTACACATCTTCCAAATTAAAATTTTGTTTTAAATTTAAAAGAGGCGTGGTCAGTTTGAGAAAGGAATTCTAAATTGGTTTAGTTTAGTTGAAACTAATAAGGTTCTTATCTTCTTTACTTAGCTCCAACTTGGAGAATGGATATTGTGTATCTTGCAGTATCTGCATGTCGCCTCTAATTGCTGTGGACACCGAATGTCATGGAGTTAAAGCTGACACTAAGGCAAGAATCAGGTTCACTCAGGTATCCCAGAAATACTATGGCATCTTAACTCCATCCTTAGAACCACTCTGAATTGAAAGTGTAGTCCAAAGTAGCCACTGTATAACCCTACTTTCTGCCACCACTCACCACAGCTCAGAAGATGCCTTTGATCCTTTTTACAGCAAAGCCACACTTAGATTTTGTCATGACAGACCAGGAGAAACAAAGAGCTTGTCTCCAGCATCTTACTGCTAATGGTTCCTCTCTGATGTATGTAATTTTCTGATGCTTGCTTTATAGCTGTTCAGCACTTTTACTGCCCTACAATCTGTTCTAAACTGTTCAAGGCACTTTTATTCTCAATTTTTCTTCAGGGAGGTAGAAGAGGCATCTGTCTCCAAACACTTAAAGTGTCCCAATATACACTTGTAAATTATTTACGCAAAATAACTCAGATAAATTTTCAGTAGGATTTACAGATGTCTGACAAAAATGTAATTTGCTTACACCTTTAAATAAAACATTGTTGAAATCTGGCATTCATGACAACATGGAAAACTGCTTATGTTGTGTTAGAAATTAAGAAAATTAGGCTTGAAATTAGTAGACTTCTTAACCCAAATACTTTGCTTTAAACAAGCTTTTAAGTATTTTGCTGAACAAGGATCCTTAAATAGCTTTGTAATGAATATTTTTGAATCTGTAGTCTGAAAAGTGCTAAATCTACAGAACACATTTTACCAAGACTTTCTGTCACAAAGCTCTGTGTAAACACAGATTAATCTAGCTACCTCATTGGGAACTCTGAAGTGTATACAGAGACTTGTTAAAGGCATCAAGAGTGGATTTAATGAGTCTGAGCTGGGTTTAGAAAGAAGGAGTTTCTGTTGGTAGCCCATGGAAATAAATCCTTTCCTGACCCAAGTGTATCAAGGGAAGAGATGATGGATCCCAGTGGGTCCTCACTGTTGTCTACTGGCAGCCTCCTCCCCAGCATACCAACAGAGTGAAGCTTGTAGAAGTTAAGTTGTTTATAAAGGTGACGTAGGACAATTTGATAATTTTTTCAACTTTTCAATCAACAGTGCATGGTTGTTTGCAAAGATTTGATATGACCTGTTGCTAAATGCCTTGGGAAAAACATTCTCTTCCATTTCTACAGACCTCTGCTCCATCCTCTGCTTTTCATCTTTCCTGTGGCTATAAGAAAAACTTGAAGACTTACGGAGATGATCAGGCGCAACTGAGACGTAGTGGCTGAAGGAGCCACTGGCCCCTGGAGTGAGGTCAGATGTGCTGTTTAAACCAGATCTGTCAGTCCCTGCCCCTGTCAGGGACATCTGCTAGGGCTGCTGCCAATATAGAGAGTAAGTGGCTGGTGCCCTTGATATACAGGAGGGTCAAAAAAAACAAATCCAGGTCAGACTAATTTTCTAAATAAGGTCTCGTGGGTTTTTTTTCAGGCATTGGTGTTCTTCTCTATTAGCAGAATCTCACAGCTCTGCTTCATCAGGAGTCATCTCGCAGGTGCACAATAACATGTTAGCTTTTAAAAATATGATGAAAATTTTCACAAGAAAGCTATTCCCTGTTGCTTACTATAAATGCTAAAGCAAAGGGTGAGATGCTGAGAAAAGGTTATTTGCAAGGTTCTGGGGGAACCCCAGCTGCCTAATGGGATGTCCATATGGATATGACGCAGCAGACATGGCTGCGTGGGGCATGGCCACCCCAAGGTGCCTGAGTTTGGACATCCCAAGGCATTTAATAGCTCCCCTGTCCCAGCTGCTGGGGAAAACCCGCAGGCAGAAGGTATTGGCCTTGGTCTGTGCAAAGCAGACTAGTGCAATTATCACTTTTTTGTTTATTGACAAAGTTTGTCTGGATTTTCATGGGAATAAAAGTCCAAATTTCTGCCACACAAACTGTCTCCAGGAAAACACAAAATCCCTGGTTCAAATTGGAGGCTGCTAGAACAAATAGAAGATCTTGATACTTTACATCAGGCAGAGGAAAAGTGGTGACACATTTTTTGTTCAGCCTTTAGCACAGAAATGGGCACACTATCTTGACTGAAGCTTCTGGTGAAGGAGTGTGGGGGAAAATCAACTGATAACAGATGCTCTTTGTGTAAAATTCAATTCCAAGTTGTTATAGAACTGTAAGCAGAACTTTTGCAGCTTTTATAGTTGGTGCTATCACTTTGTATTCATCAAACAATAATTGCTAAGTCTGTGTGCCTTCTGTTCTCTTTGTATGCTCTTTGTTCTGTTCAAATTTCTAATAACGCAACACTGCCATCGAATTTGAAGTGTGGCATCTGGAGACAAAGAGAGTGTCATTAATGGAATGATTTTCATGCAAATACCATTCTTGGGAGCCAATTGCAAAGCTCACTTACCTGAAAGGTTGGAAGACTGCTTGTCAAACAAACGTCTTCACCAGGCCAGTGCATTTGAGGTAGAAATATCTCACTGCCCATAATACTTTCACTTACTCATCTGTCATTCAGGCAGGAGGAAGGATTACACTGCAGAAATGCATTAAATCCCAGTGACCTGAGTCTGTATCTCCTACTTGTGGGCAGTACACAGACCCTTCTCCAGGCTCCTCTTTCATAATACCCCAAGGTCCCCAGGTATGGTGGTTGTGTGGCCTCTGCCACTGCCAGCAATGCCGTGGTCAATGGGGATGAAGACACAGAAGCATGGCCAGCCCAGGGCAGCTGCCTGCTTGGCTTGCTGCTCTTACCAGGACTGTGACTTTTGATGGACCACAGCTGTAAAGGGCTTGCAATCCAGTACTAACACCTCTGAATTACCTGCTGGCTCACTCACAGGGCTGGTGTTTTACAAAGAGAAATCAGAGCCTACTAAAATCAATTTAATGAACTGGGGATATAAACACTATGACTGGAGAAAAACATGGTGCTTGAGTGCTCCCCATGGCTTTTCCAGCTAAGCTACCTGTCCTACACTGTGGCTGGTCTGGATCTGATGCTGGGGAATCTCACAGGGGATTCAGCAATAACGATTGGTGTCTGAGAAGGTCTGGAGAGCCAAGGAAGTACAGACATCTGAAAATAGTTCGCCTGCTAAATAGGATCTAATCTGTTTACACTGGGCATGTTTGCATGAAAACCTGTAATTCCTGCAAGGGAAAATAGCATATACAATTGAAAGAATGCTCTGATATAATACATTTTCTATGCAAACTCCAGGAGCAATTATAGTAAAACAGAAATTTTAACAGAAGCATCAAAAATATGTGAAACATGAGCATGCAGTACCATGAGTTTATGCAGTTGCCTCTATTGAGTAGCAACACCTATGGAAATATGTGTATGATCCATTAACTGACACCAGGAAATAAAATGTATTTGTGGAGCATTGCACACCACCATGACATTCTTCAAACAGTAATGCACTTGATGTTTGCCTTCTCAGGGCCACACTGGAGTTGCACCCTGAATGCACTAGATGTGAATTGAAAAGGCAAGAATTAAACTGCATTAAGGAGTATTATGCGGACACTCTTAGACAGAATGTCAGTGTCCTTAATTCAATCTGCTTTAGTTCTCCTTGGAAACTAAATAAATTAAATTAAGGCAACTTTAGGTTTCTTAATTCTGAATACGAATATCCAGACAAAAGTGTAAAAAAATTAAACAGATGCCTTAAAAGACTAATTCACATGCATTTACTTGAGTTTGCCTGCAGAAATTGTACCTAATTCACATGTGGAGTTCAGGTAAGATTTCAAAGGCTGACACCTACAGCTCCTTTTTTTTCTTATTTATCATTTTATTATCTCTCTGTGTTGCTGCCCAGAGTCAGCAGATGTAAATGTGTGTCCATTCCTCAACTCACTGCCATAACTAAAGCTGCCATTATTTGCCACTGAGGTACTGATTTGGGGAAATTAAGTACATGATAGAAGGGTGGAGACCTAGCAGGGGAAATATAATGGTTGCTTTATATGCAATATCAGGCCTCGTTTTTCTTTTCTTCCCCCAAAGAGACAAAAACAAGGGGTTGTTTTATATTTGCAGTCAGGTTACACTTGAATAATTGCATAGGGAAAGAAATTAAGGAGCCAAAGGCCTAAAAGGTTTCCCCCATATTCAAAGTGTTTTCTATTCTGACAAATAATTTTACAACCAGAGAAGGAAGCAAAGACTTAATAGGGGATGCAGCTTCAGTATCCTCTTGGCAGTGAGCGGCTTAGCCACCAGACTGTCATGAGAACCACAGGCAGGTTGGCCATGTGTCACCCAGAATTCTGTGACCACATCTCAGGGAGCATCTCCTGGAATCACCTCCTACAGTGTTGATGGGAAGCACCAAGCCAAGCACCAAGTACACAGACCTCTTTGGTTTTTTCAGGTATCAATATGTGAGAATTTTGTAAACCAGGTCATATCATGGGTGGTATTTGCAGCTTCCGAGTCACAAGATAAGGAGCTCAGCCTAGAAAGAGGTTTTTCAGAGTGTGACTGTAAGGTAATTTTGTGATTAAGCTTATTCTTGGGTAGCTGATCCTGGACAGGCCCCATGCAAGTGAGGGCATGCTGAGGAACAAACAGAGGGGAAAAATGAATTGCAAAAATCTACATGCTTCTCTCATACTTTTTTTGAGGTATGGGTTTGTCACTGGTGCTAATGCAGGTCAGTTACCCATACATCTGTCACCTGTACTATTTTTCCTACCAGCTCCTTGGATTATGAAAGAATATATTTATATTTTGGACTATGGGGCTACAAGCTACCATTACCAATTCTGTTTGTTTTTCAATGAGGCATTGAAACTCTTAAGGTGAAGTACAGAAAATAGGTTGAAATTTGTTGCCTACAAATGTTGAGTGAAAGTACCATGTTCATATCTGGCATTCACAAGCTCCTTTTTAAATACTAAAATGCATTATCTTCAGCACAAAATGCAGTTTACATTAGAAAATTCAGTTTTCATCACTTGAAAACACAAGCAATGGGCTGTGAAACTGTGACAGCGCAGATCCACAGCTATAGAGCCATAACTGAAGTGTTACAGGGAGCACTAGTTTGTGGAATAGTTTCTAAAAGCTGATGAGAGGCAAAAATTGCTGAGGACAGAGAACGACATCTTGTTATTAAAGATGTCTAGTAATTAAAACAGAGAGGGAAATAACCACTTTTCTTTGCAGTTCCCCTTTTGTTCAAAGGCTTTCAAGGCAAATGTTCTGGCAGTGCAAGGCTGCTATTCTTCGGTGTCTAGGAAGGTGGTGCTCAACTACAAATTATGGCAAAAGCTGCGGGAGTGTGTATTCACTGCAGCTAAAGGACTTACTGGTTGTTGTTATAATTTCTTAAAATCCACAGAGATTGCAGAAGGATTGCTGCAGGGAATCAAAAAAGTAAGTGAATAGGGTTAGGAAAATATTATTTATGATCTCCTGATAAAATTCCCAGTTCAGTGTTAGGAAAGCTCAATCCTTTCTGCAGCACTTCTTTTTTTTTTTTTTTTTTTTTTTTTTTTTTTTTTTTTTTTTTTTTTTTTTTTGTCATATTAGGAGAATCAAGATCTGCTCTTATCTTTGGGGCTTTTAGCCACACAGCCCATTATCTCGTGGAGTGATGTGTATGTTCACATGGTGCTATGGCTGCTGTTTGAATCATAAAAACCTGCATCCAGCTCAGAGAAATGTATTTTGTTCTTTATATGCATAAAGAATTTCATACTGTTCTCAAGGGATGGGTTTTGTCCTGTTATGTATAAAACTCTTTGGTTTGCTGTTTTTTAATCTGCGCTTAAAACTGAGCTTCTGTTTCTTGTCAGATTCAAGTCTGAAGAACTTTTCACTAAAACCAGAAATTAATTGCACTGCAGGCATGTGGGACATCTAGGAATACCAGGCTTGGGCTACTGGACACTTTGACCCTTCTTTATCAGTGCTAGTATTATCAGTTTCCTATGAAACTTCTTGTATAGTCATGAAATTTTTTGAGGAATGACCTGAGAGAAATGTTAATAGTGTTTATTTCTTTAATATCATGACATATTATGTAATAATTTCTTAACTCATCACTTTAACAGAGGGAATTGATAAGATCTTTTGCCTGGAAAAGTGTTTTTGAGTACTGATTTGAAATGTGTTTAGGCAGTGTGCTCAAGGGTTGCTGAAATCCTAACCCTCTGGGCTCCTCAAACTCAGTTTTATTCTGAGGGCACTTGCCTACCTGCCCAGGCTGTCTGCAGCTTCAGTTCCTGATTCTCACAACACTCATTTGCAGCAGGTGATTATTACAGCAGAGAGAAAGACAAACATATTCACTCCAGGTCCACAGAAGAGATGGGTGATAGAATTTATCATAGAATAAGTATTTCCTGAGTCCCAGCCCCCTGCTCATTACCCATTTATGTGATGATGAAAATATCTGTACCATTACTAACATATCCTTATTTCTAAGTATTATTTCAGTGTGAAAGTGAGCTTTCCATGTAACCCTGTGCGATGTGGCAGTGATGTATAGGCACTTCCAAAAATACCACATTATTTCTTGTCTTTAGAATCCCAATGAGATCAGCATGGAGTTGCTGCACAAAGTATGGCCTGAGGAACATGTGTGGTATGCAGAGGTCTAAAAGACCTGCCTGCAGCTGGCCTCCAGAAATGACCTTTTATTCCCAGGGAAGAGATAACCCTTGAATTGGAGACAGGAACCTTTCCCTGGGCTCTAACACTGAGTGAAATATATTTTTAGAAAGCTATCAGATGTCTGCCATTTAAAAGGTAGAGACTCCCACAAGTGCGACACCAGCGGGCACAGCAGCAAAACCCTTTATAAGTCATCACAATGACCTCAGCATGGGTATATGTACGTGCTGGTTGCTCCTAAGCTCTGTCATAAGGTACAGCATTGTAACCACATTTGACTGGGCACACAGCAAAAGAATTTAATGAGTTTAATACTCTCACACAAGTCTGCCCACTGGTTACCTGAAAATGTTTATAGAAGTGTGCTAAATCTGAAAACATTGGCTTCAGCCCATGGAAGACCTGCTCTTTTTTGATATTACAATTGTTTCATTTTTTAGAGTATTAGTTTGATTTGATTTTGTGTTTGTATATGTTGATATTTATGCTGATAATTATTTTGGAGATGTCATGTAGGAACTTTTCACTTAGGAAGTATGGAGCCAGTCTTCCATGAAAAGGAAGGCATTCTGTCACATCCCTTTTGTGGATGGTACAGTGTGATGGCCAGCCTGTCTGTAAACAGGGCTGAACTTGACATCAGCAGTTCGGTTAGAATTAATACTTTCAATATGAAAAATGCATGTTTTTACAAAACCATAACACCCATATCCATATACTTCCACTTTTAATTCCATCCCAACTACTGACAACCACCAGCAAATGCACCAGTATTTTTCTGGCCTTTACCATTACAATGTAGGATGGAGCAATGGATTATCAAGCAGCAACTGCCATCATGATTCTCTCAACACAGAAGAGATTAGAGATGACTGGCTCTAATCTTAGCACAAGTCACATCTTCTTGCTTATCTGATTTCTTCTTTTTAATTCACCTTGAAGTATTTGTCATTGAGAGATGTCTGGAGCTTTTATACATGTCAGTCTGCAAGTTTGGTTGGGATGCTGAATATCTGTTAAAAATGAAGTAGTCAATCAGACTCACCATCCAGAATTCAACACTCGTTATTTCCATGTTGCTTACATGGATAACAGGGATCTCAGGAACATCCCTGGAGACCGGATCTGCAACATGACTTAGTCAGTAATGGTAGGTGTCTGCTTTTGAATGGCCCCAGAATCTAGTTTATTTTGATGTTACATGAAAAGTTTTTAAGGCGAAGTATGTAGATAGGTATTATTGTGCATACATAATATACATTATATAACATATATGCTCTACATTATATATTTATAGTGCTTTTATGCATAGGCATCTACATGTATAAGGGCAACGAAGCTGGTGAAGGGTCTAGAAAATGTCTTATGATGAGTGGTTGTGGGAGTTTAGCTTTTATTCTGCAAAATTAAATATAGGTAAAGAAGACACATGCAGACATGGAAGTTAGGCCTAATATTTTGAAGGAAATGAGAAATATATGCAGTGGCTAGCAGCATTCTCCCCAAAAAGGCTGTTAGGAGAGAAATTCAGAGAAAATAAATGTGAAGAATACAAAAATTAGCCCAGCAGGACATTTTTCCACAGGTGTTTTCAGGGAAAAAATAGTTGTGGCTTATTATGAGGCTTTTATGTTCAAAGCCATTGAATTGAAATCTGCTGCTTTAAATCTTGAAATGTCTCAACTATTTTTCCCCACCACTACTGTCCTAACCAGTATCAGACCCTGAATATGGCAGCCCTGCAGCCAGACAGAGGATGAGATAGCATCTAGAGCTCGCCAGGTATCACACCAAAAAGCAACTGGTGGCATTCTGCAAATCTGCACTCCAACATTGGGATTTGGTTTTACATTATTAAAACACAGGATAACGCATGGCCCCAGACAGAGTACAACGTAACAATTCCCTTCCAGCTCCTCTATGAAGGTTGTAGCACTAATGAAGCAAATCACATCTCAGGGATATATAGCCATGATTTAGTATATATATAACCATAATAAAATGTTGTTACGGCTGAGATTGTGACATTTTTAATGGAAAAAAAGAATTAGGATTGAAATTGAAAAACAACCCTATTCCTATAAAGAGTGAAAATGCACTTGGATAAAAGGTTAATGGAGTTAATTGTGGGGAGTAATACAAGACAGCAACTCATGCTACAGAACATAATTGTGATTCCGATAAAGGGGAATTGTAATTAAATAGCGGTTGGATAAACACGATTATCCTGGAAAGGTTTCCCAGCACAGAACCAGGAGGTTTTAAGATGCAGAGGCAGATGCCTGTACGTGATCTGGAAGTAGAGACACCACCACTGTCAGTCCCATTGGGTGCTCTGCCACTGTGGCACACTGCCCATGCTGCTCCACTGTGTGGTAGCACAGGCAGTTACGACGGCAAGGGGCAATGATTTGAGTTAATTCTGAAGTTTATTCCACCTGTGACTGTAAATGGCAAGTGATCTGTCTGTCTTCATTACAAACCCGAAGATTTCTTGTTCCTGCTGTTCCCCATTCCCATGCCCATCCTGCTGAGGGAGGAGCAGCTCTGGGTGCTGGCCACGCCTAACCTGTCACAGGATGGCTTTGGGCTGGTGCAGGTGAGGGCGTCCCTCCCACAGTCACAGGGAAAGGGCTGACACCTCAGGCACAAGCCTGTACCCGAGTACATAAAACAAACTTTTACAAAGACAGGTAAATGTCTGTAGTTGCCATATATGACATCTAAACCCAACATTTCCCATTAGTTTAAAATCCCTAATACTTTCCTTCAGGTGCATTGTCTCATGTTCTTTTTGTAGATAATTATAAGTTTATTTACTATGATTTTTCTGTAACTGTTATAAATTTTTTACATGGATATTAAAGTGAAATGCAGTAGTTTGATACTGAACACTGAAAGGCAAATACAGGTTTTCCACACTGAACTGTTTCTGTGCTTAGTACTTTTATTTGCTGAATTACAGATGTTCCACAATAACCTATAGGAGATGAAGGGATCATATTTATTCCTCCTAGGACAACCACAAGACTTCCAAAAAAGCTTTTTCTCTTTTTTTTTTTTTTTTGTTTCCTTTTAATTGCAAAATATTTTTGCTACATTTTCAGCTTTTAAATATATATCATTATTGAGAAAATATAAATATACTGAATTTGAATACAGGATTGTATTAATTCACATTTTTCTATAATTCCTATAGATTATTTTACATAACACGTACAAAATAAAAAATCCTGAGAACTTACTAAGAAAAACTATCAAATATATCTGCTGTTCAATTATTTATAGTACAGTTTGGAATCACTGTATATCATAATGATATACATTCCCAGCTGCCTAAGGAGAATTTCTACTGCTGTTCTATTATTCTCTATTCTGAGCAAGTGAACATCTCTCTAGGGACTAAACGTTTTTTTCCCCCATCAAAAAAAGAGGTGGAAGATCTTTTTGCTTTCAAATTTCTGTTTTTTCCAGTGCCAACTGTATTCCAGATCTCCAAGCAGACTTCACAACGCCATATACAGATGCAAGTTACGTGCCCTTATTGTCATCTCCAAGCTTGCTCCTTCAAACTTTTTTGCCTTTAAATTTCTCTCTCAATCTCTGTGTTTGCCTTATGTATTTCCACCAGCTTACAGGCTGCAATGAATCCTAAAAGTGGGCTTTGTCTCAAAATGAGTCCTCAATGTTTTTTAGGCGTAATCTGTAACAGGTTAAGTTGCTGATAGTTTATGTATTGGAATAATCCCATGAGTATTAGGATGGATAGCATCCCTTGTGATAGTGGATGAGACTGAGAGCAAAGTGAATTGAAATTAATTGTGAAACATCCCAGCACATCTCCTCTGGGTTTTTATTTCTGCAGTTGGCATGCAATACGATAATTGTCTAACATTCTTGTCTTCTCTGCATGTTAAGTGAGTGTGTTGTAGTTTCTTGTATCAGGCATGCATTTATTTGCAACCATTTCCAAGATCATGACTCTGCTGACTAAATCAGAAACATGAATTCCATGCTGGAAATATTTAGGTATCCACATAATTTTTAAACTCAGTCATGTGGAGCATCACTTTCCAAGTCTGAAGTTACATTTTCTTTGCAAGATCTTCTGTTTACTGAACCTTAGTAAAAGAGTAATCATTTTTTGCTATTTTAAAGTTTTCGCTACATTGATTTCCTGAAGGGGTATTTCTTTTTACCTCTATACAGCAAGTATACAGACAAATAAACTCAAACAGAGGTCCTGGAGATGACATAGTAATATTATTATTCCCACAAACCAGTTCAAAGGATGCTGGCTGCCTATACAATATACACAGTTTTTGCATCCACAAGAATGAATGAAGAGATGGGAAAATTAAGACCAAGTCGTATACCTGCCTTAAATACATTTTGAGTAGTCTGCCACACAGTGTTTCTGGAAAAAAACAACATTTCACTGGTGAGTGACATATTTTCATGTCCTAAAGGAGAAAGGGAGGGGTTGAGCATACACATTTTTATTAATTCTGCAACAATCAGAACTGAACTCTGGAAAATGAGTTTAATTTCCATGAAATTGTTATTGTTTTGGCTCTGACTTGCTGGCAGTGATTTTTTTTCCCCACTGCTTTAGTAACAATAACATGACACTTTTGCATCAGAAAGTAACTAGAAAGTGCTGTAATTTTGTATTCCTGGAGAAAAAAGAAAGAGCTTTAAAAAGGAAATGGTTCCTGTTTGTGTCTACCAATAAGAAGGTGAACCTTCTAGTTATTTTGCTGTCTCCAGAGCCAAGAATCATCCAGTGAGAAGATAGAACCCTGACCAGCTTGCCACGCAGAAGGATCTCTGCATGGCTTACTGGTAACGCAACAATCCACTGAAGCAGGGCCAGCTTTATAAGGAATAATTGAGGCTAACAGTCTTCAGAATTAGGACAGGGATGTTCTAAAACATTATGTTTAAACGCAGTGAATGCAGCTGTTTCCCTCCAGTGCAAACTACTACCAGGTGAAGTGGTACTGAGATCAACGTTCTCTATTCCAGATGCCTTGCTACTCATCTTCACCTTATTTTGATTATGATGTCTCCATATATTTGCTTGCATGAAAAAGGATTTAAGAAAATTTTTTAAAGTATAGATGACAGCCTGGTCCATAAGGAGAAATAGAAGTTCAATCTCAGAAGGAATGTGGAAAGAAGTAACTAGATCCCACAAGACTTCTGTTAGCAAAAACCATTTAACTTTTTTTTCTGCAGCCAAACTATATACATATAAACTTTAATACTCTTGAAATCTCATGGGACTTAAATAATCTTACTGATGATGGGTATCTAGCTAGGAGGAGAATTATAAATCAAGCTGTGAAGTTGTGGTTTTGTGTTTTTTTCCCTTCACTGTATAGATGTTTGTAGAAAAAGGATTAGCAAAAGCTTTCCTCCTCTGAGATCAGAAAGCATTTAAGCCTTGTATTTGTCATTTGTTCAAATTAAGAACACTAATATAGCCAAGCTTGAGTAAAGGTGATTTCTTCTGCTACTTTTGTCTTCATTTTAGCAAGTATATTGCCAGCTTTTTCACAAGTCAGAAGTGACATCCTTTAGTCACGTCCCCCATTCAAGAAATATGAAGAAAAGCACCCTTGTGCATCTGCTTAGCTAGCAAGGTGATGCAGGCAGTAAAAGAAAATGAGGAGCACTTTATGGATGAAGAACACACCCTCATAAATAACACTTCTAGTTGTAGACAAGGTGGGAAAGAGAGAAGTTTAAATGGAATATTGCGCTTTTGGAAAATAATGATATTTAGAGCTCATTAGTTTTCTTAAAGAGATACCACTGAACATCTTAATTACCATTTAGCTTCATGCCCCTCTCTCTAATTGTTGGATTTAGCTAGCATTTTGTTGTCAGGGCTTGAAAACACAGTACGGTGAAGTACACTACTTCTTGGACACTTTAGTTATTCTACAGAAAAGGCTGCTTTAAAGCAAATACGAAGTGTTCTCCCAAAACTACAGAACATTTTTAGAGAGAAAAATCTCCTCCATAAATGTGGCTTTTAGCCAACAGAAACGTAACTAGCACCGCATGGTAAAAAGACTACCTGTGTTACACAGTTCATAGGGGCACAGCCTATGTCAGCAATTATAAGTTCGTAAATATCAGAAGTCAGTTATAGATACTTGCATCTTTCTCCCTTTTCCCTGGGGGGTGATGATCTTAAAGGAGGTGGCCAAGAGGAAAAGCAACTGTCAAGTACTCCAGCTCCCTTTGTCTATGACTGACTTTTAGACCTAACCATGACAGGGTGTGTAATGCAACATCGGCAAAGAGGACGACTGAAGGCACCCTGAAAGGACTCTGCATCCCTTCCCACCAGGGAGTAGACTGATCAACTTGCTATATTAATTGAATCACAGAATCATCAAGATTGAAAGGACCTCCAAGATCATTGAGTCACACCTTTGATCAAACACGACCTTGTCAACTAACCCACAGCACTAAGTGCCATGTCCAGTTGTTTCTTGAACACTTTGAGGGATGGTGACTCTACCACCTCCCTGGGCAGTCTGTTTCAATGCTTGTCCACCCTTTCAGTGAATAAATTCTTCCTGATGTCCATCCCAAACATCCCTTGGTATAGCTTGTGGCCATTTCTTCTTGCTCGGTCACTAGTTGCCTGGGAGAAGAGGCCAACCCCCACCCTGCTACAACCATGTGGAGCAGCATGGCAAACACTGGAAGGAGCAGATGGTGCTGCTGTTCTGTGTGCTGTTAATTTATTTAGAAGATATCAATATTGAAATCTTTATCTTCAGTTGTTTGTCATGGGTGTGTGCCTCCACTGCCTTTGGGCTAGATCTGTTTTGCATCACTGACATTCTTATTTGCCTTCTATCCTACAAAGGCATTTAGAATGAAAACAGTAGAGTTTGTCTACAATTCAGGTACCACTTTATTTATTGCTCTGGTGGTGGGAAATCCAAGCAAAGGAAGATAAAAAACTCTCCATCCAAACCCAAAAATTAGGAAGACTTGTTTTTTTGGGTGTGTATTATCCAGCATTAAACTGTTTATTATGAGCCATTACTTTCCTATGTCAAGAGTATCTGCCGTAAGTGATGGCTTTACTGTATTTCATTGGTTTCACTTTAAATCCCATATGTGTTATTATCAAGAGTCCTTAATGGAGGCCCTGAGAGGCTACTTCCTGTACACAACCCCAAAGTTGGGAGACACAATTGAGAACACCAAACAATTTGCGTGTTGACTGGCTGCACCAGTATTATCCAATACTCAAGGAGATAAGGAGCAACTTTGATTGTTGGCTATCTGTTGTCTTCTATGACAATGGTTCTTCTTGGATAGGTGTCAACATCCACAAATATGTAGCGGACCTCATATCTTCTTGTTTCAAGATTCTGTAAGGAAAACAAATTCAGGCTGATTTTTTCTCTTTGGTAGTTTAAGTTCAAGATTAAGCTTATCAGCTGCATCAAGCAGTTGTACATACCTCTTTGACTTCCACATGGACTGTTCCCTGTTTCCCTGATTCAGTGCCCTCAATATAGAACTTCAAACGCATATGTTTCAGTCCGTCCTTTACGTATTCAATGTGACTAAAAACAGCAAAACAAAACAAAACCCCAGCCACTCAGCAAGGATACATATTATACGCCTGTTAAGACTTCAAATTTAAACTTACTTAGAGGAGTTGCTTCCTCATTTTGTAAGAAAGTGTATTCTTATGCTACCATGAGTTCCTTCTCTACTGCTCTTCCCAAGCTTTACTGTGAGTGCCTAAGGACTAGTGGAGACAGAAGAGCTAATTAGCTATTGAGGACTACAAGATGAAATGCTTAAATGTCCTCATCCCAGTCATCCCCTCAAAACACAAAAGCTATCCAGTACCTGAAGACTCTGTAATTTCCTTGTATTTATTCTAAAGAACCTTGAGAACTTTGGAGTTTGATATCTAGAAAGGGATGCCCACACCACCAAGACTACCAGGGTTTTTTCTAGGTCCTTAGACTAAGTTACCAAGCCAAAACACACAAAGCATGTTTTGTCAACTTAATTTTTAGGTTGGTTAAATCACATCAAAACAAACAGTTTACTATGTTCTTTACTTACTTTGGCAATAATTTTGTTCTGCTGAAGTTGTATAACTTTGGCACCGATATCAGATCTCCAATCTAAATGCTGGTATTTAGACTGGAATTGGTTTATGTGCATGTATCAGATAAATAGAAAGGTCTCATTACATTCAAAGTGACTGCACTTGGAAACTAATGGTCAAATGAGAGTTCTGGTGTCAGTTTATGTTTCCCACTGAAATTACTACCTGCTGCATACTACCAAGCTCTTATTTCCATCAGTCGTGCTCAGGTACATACTGAGAATTAAACTTCCAGTACAGTTTATGGTGACATGATGGGTTAGAGAGAACAAAGATGAATGAAGAGCCTTACTGCCATAAATTCACATTCAAGCTGTTCATACACAAAAGAAAAAACCCTGTACATTTTTGAGACATTTAAGGTCATCCTTACACTGCAGATGCAAACTCTACAATCTTACAGAGTTCTCAGCTCAAAAATTTATTTAAAGTACTAGACAATGAAAAGCTGATTGATAATACATTTACTTATCTACATAGATGGTTTTACAGAAAGGTGCTTAAAAAGTCTGTGCATTTCTATTTCATTTAGCAGCTCCACTTTAAACACTTTTCCACAGACTCTGGTGAAGTGATTAAACTTCGACCAGTAAAAGTCACTTTCCTCCAGAAAAAAAAAAATCTCAATTTCATGGTCCAAGTTGTGTATGTGGGCTTTTGAGTCTCATCCTATATGAAACCTCATTGAATACATTCCAGTCAAAGAACCCAATAAAGACAAAACACAGAGGATTTAAGTTTTATAAGAAATAGTTCTGTTGTTTCTCTCAAAAGGAGAGTAATAAACAGGCACTCATGAAAGGTTTAGGTGAGAGATGTTCTATTAAATACACAATAGAGATGTGGCCTCGAGTACAAAAAAGCAATATAAGAGATGGGCAGCCAGTTCTGACTGTCAGTTCAGAACAGTTTCAGATTGTAAACTTCAGTCAGATTCCTGCTCCACACATGCATATCTAGGCCTCTGTACTACTCTTCAGACATATCTTATTTTTGGGAGAGACCAGCGCTGTGTTTATCATGATGACTATTACTTGTTTTGAGGCACTCAGAGTTGTCATTTTATATGTACATGCACTGTACTTAGTGGTATAAGCCACACAAGAGGTACTGCAAAAACTTGCATGTTCACTCAAAAGGGTCCATCACTTACAGTTTATCAGTCTAGACCCAACGTGTGACACAAAATGTCTTTACTGTGCAAAACCTACTGCCTGTATGGGGAAAACACCAAAGGGTACCTGACATGCTGTCGTCTTCCTCTTCTTGTTGCCTCCCCATAACCTTTAATAGAATCACCAAGAGCACCAATTATCTACAAAAGAAGAAGCTAGTGTTGTCAGAAGGTATCACATACCGATATTCCAGTATCAGCTCACATCCCTTCTGTGAATGCATTTTCTTTTAACAAAATGCCCCTTCTGAGTCTAGTGGATCAAGAACAGAAGAGTTTATGAAAGAAGAGTGTTAAGAAAAATTCCTCTGTATATAAGTCCTTTTCTTTACAGTCAAATATTAAATGTTTAAAATAAATCCTCCTAGTATCTTCCATTTCACAGAATATTCTGAGTTGAAAGGGACCTACAAGGATCATCAAGTCCAGCTTTTAAGTGAATGGCACATACGGGTATTGAACCCATGACCTTGGTGCTATTAGAACCATACTCTGACCAACTGAGCTAAACTTGTACTGCTCTCAGAGATGAAGACGTGTGAACCAACATTTTGTGTAAAAAGGAAAAAAAAGCATGAAGTATTTGTTCACATCTCCTCCAAGAGAATGTTTCAAAGTTTAAAATGCAAATGCATTCACATTATCTAGAAGACACTACTGTTGAAGAAATTCAGAACCTTTTTTCAGATCTATAAAGCCAGAGCAGATTTACCTAGTTTTAAAGTTACTTTAAAGTTGGTTAGAAAGGGAGGAGTAAGTTTTACTGTGCAAATGCTAGAGAGAATTTTTAATTCTACACGCTTGCTCTAAAGCAGTCGTCAATTTTTTTCTCACTTAATTTCTAGGTTATCCACAGTGGCATCTGTGGCGACCTTGTTTAAAAGCTATTCCATGCATTTCTTATTTTGCCTGAAGTAGTGGTTTTTAGAATCTAGTTTTAGATTGACTTTTGTTTACACCTGGCTATGATGACTGGGATCCCATAACTGTTCTGTATCTCTTTTCCTGTTAGCCACAGGAAGGCTGTGTTGCAAATGATGAGTTTAAATTCCTGGATATCTATGCAGTGCTTCACAAAATGACAGAACCGTAGTTAAGTATCACAACAAAATAACTGTGCTGAGAAAAGGCAACAGGCTAGATCTACAGAACTTAAGTGAGATTAGTTGCCTTTCTGGCCTGCAGAACTCCTTAAGTACTCCATTTAGCAGGCTCTCAGGCATGCCCCGAGACTTTCTGTATGTTGACACAAGAACATGCTGTCAAGGGCAGACTGTATTTGCATTAGTTTTTGTGCTGTGGCACACTCACTTGGTTTCCAGCAGGTTAATTCACGCAGGTTCAATGCTTGCACTGACTTGTCCTCATACGGGCTCCAGTCTGGAGCTGACCCACCTCTAGTCAGCTAAAAGCACTGGCAGATCTGCTAAGCACCACGTGGGTCTCCCTGTAGCTTGGCTTGTGAGATACCTTGTGCAAACTTTTGACTTGAAGAGAGACAGTAACTACTGAGAAACAAACTTTTGACTAAAATCCAAAAACCAACCTCAGGGTGAGATCTGCATTTCTCCAAGGCATCTCCATAAATCTTATTTGGACTAGAAGAAGAGAATAGCTCTTTAAAAATCACGTAGAACAAACCACCTGTAACAGAAACAACAGCAAATGGAGTGAAAATTTATCAATCCAGATGGAATTAATGAAAAATGTCTTCTGGTACAGAATGTAATTTGAAAAATAACCTGTAACACCAATTCCAACAAGCACCACAATAAAATAGGTAAAGTCTCTTCCAGCTTCTTTCACTGAAATAAGACAGAAAACAACAGTTACAATCTTGCATAATGAGACTTGCATGACTTTCTTACACAAATGCTCTTTTATTAGTCTGCAGTTCAAATAACATTTTGGAAGAAGAAAACATTCCAGTAATAGTTTTCATAATACCTCATCACTATAAGAAAGAGACTGTGGAACATCTCTTGTATTGTACAGGGCATCTCTGTGTTAGGCCTCATTATTTTCTGTTTTCCTACTAGATTACTTCAAGATCCAAAACAGCATTTACTGCTACTTTTTGATAACATGAGAGCTAGATTTTTTAAGACCTAAAGAGGTATTTAGCACTGCAGTATTCAAGCTACCACCTAAACCCACAATCATTGCAATCCTTATGCACAGAAAGGGAGAGGTAAAAAAGCTTATAAATTGCATACACCGAAAATAACTGAGTTTATGAATTACTAATCAAGATAATAAAAAGAAGGAATATTAGACCAAAATCTTTTATTTATTAACATCATTAACTGCTGTTTATCTAATAAGTTTTTAATCTATCAAGTTTAATCTAAAGTACTAGTAAAAGTGTCAGTATACACTCCAAAAAAAGTCATATGAGATTATCTGTTTCAAAATAATTTTTGGGAACTTGGAAAGAGACTAGTAGTCTTTTGAAGCGATAATGTGTGGCTTTCAGTGAGGTTCAACTTACAGAGGAAACTTTAATAACCATTTCTCCCATAGTTGTCTAATCAGTTGAAAGGTGTTTTTCATAAACCACTTCATAGTACATGGGATTTCTGGGACTAATTATGTTGTAACCACTTTTCACTGAAGTAAATGAGAACACCCAAAGTGCCAGCAATCCGATAAAGAAACTTAGTATCACCTTCAGCTTCCACAGTTTTTCTGGAAGTGAACTTGTTTCAGCAGCCGTGAGACAGGTTACATTGTGACACTTTTCGCTTTTGAAAAGGAAAAACGAGAGGCTTGTCCCTGATGTGACTTACTCACTAAATCAACAGGCTGTTTGGAAGAAGCCACAAAGTTTGTTCAGCTTGCACAATACTGCAACGAAATGCATCAGCTGCTGCAAACAGGACGATGTGAAAAGAAACCGGCTTGGTAATTTTTCAGAGATTTGGTGTATTCTGGGTTTTTTGAAATACTTGTGCTTTGGGACTACTGAGCTGCAGTATGAACTGTCTCCGCGACAGCCCCTCTGAGCAGCGCACAGCATCCCTCTGGCCGTGGCTACCGCCCGCCTTACCTTTCTGAGCAGTCGACAGCAGCGTTTCCTCGTTCCGCGCCCTCTGCACGGACACATCTTTGCTATCATCGCCAGGTTTCCCGGCTCTCAGCCCTCCCGCCTGCGTCCCGAGGGGCTGCCGGGCGGCCCGGAGCGGCAGCGGGGGCCGGTGCCTCCGCCCCGGGCAGGGCCCGGTGCCCGCGGCCAGCAGCGCCCATCCGCCGGGGGCGAGCG
>VWZG01000681.1:207492-229869 GCA_013396735.1 Grallaria varia | reverse complement strand
ACCGCCCCTCCCCCGCCGGCAGCCGCCGCTCGCCATTGCCCCGGCGGAAATGGCTGGGACAGAGAGCGGCAGCGGCGAGCCCTGGGAGCCGTAGTTGGAGCGAGCTCCCTCTCCCGCCCGCCGCCGGGAGCGGATCCCGGCCAGGGCACTACAGCGCCCGCCATGCCCAGCGCCGGCACTGCTGCAGCCCCCGGCACAGCCGCTGCCGCCACCACCACTGCCACTGGCACTGGCGCAGCCACCGCCACGGCCGCCGCCACAGCCACCGGCACAGCCTCCACCCACCGCCACTGCCACCGCCGCAGCCACAGCCACCGGCACAGCCGCCACCCACCGCCACTGCCACCGCCACTGCCGCAGCCACCACCACTACTCGCTCCCAGGGGCAGGAACACACTGCCTCCTTTAAGGGCTGCGGGGTCTGCTCGGAGAGCCGTCCCCGTCACCCTTTTAAAGCAGCTCTTTTTATATATGTTTTTCTTGGTCTCACAGGCTAAGGTGTGTGAAAGCGCTGCTGCTGACGTGTCCGCGAATGGAGACGGGAAGAGACCAACGTTATGAGGGTCAATAAGATCAAGTGGCGGGTCCTGCCCTCAGGCCGCAACCCCATGCAGGGCTAGAGGCTGGGGGCACAGTGGCTGGACAACGGCCCGGTGGAATAGGATTTGGGGGTGCTGGTCAGCAGGTGACTGAACATGAGCCAGCAGTGTGCCAGGTGGCCAAGAAGGCCAGTGGTGTCCTGGATTGAATAGCGTGGCCAGCAGCACTAGGGAAGTGCTTGTCTCTGTACTCAGCACTGCTGAGGCCGCAGATGGAGTGCTGTGTCCATTTCTGGGCCACTCAATTCAGGAAAGACATTGAGATGCTGGAGCGGGTCCAGAGAAGGGCAGCAAAGCTTGTGAAGGATCTGGAACACAAGCCTTATGAGGAGCAGTTGTGGGAGCTGGGATTATTTAGCCTGGAGAAGAGAAGGCTTAGAGGAGACCTTTTTGCTCTGTACAACTACCTGTAAGGGGGCTGTAGTCAGGTGGGGTCGGTCTCTTCTCTCTGGCAACCAGCGATAGGACAAGAGGACATAGTCTCAAGCTGTGCAGGGGAGTCTTAGCTCGGCCATCAGGAAGAACTGCTTCACAGAAAGGGTGATTAGACATTGGAATGGGCTGCCCAGGGAGGTGGTGGGATCACTGCCCCCGGAGGTGTTCACCAAAAGGCTGGATGTGGCATCTAGTGCCGTGGTGTGGCTGACACGGTGGTGTTCGGTCGCAGGCTGGAACGGATTGATTCTCTGAGGCCCGAGAACATCGTGCTCCAGCCCCCCGGGGCCGGCGCAGGGGAGCGGAGCTCACTGTGGGGCGCAGACAGCGGGACCACACCTGGCGGCGGGCGCTGCCATCGCCGCGGCGTGAGCGCCTCCCGTGTGTCCCCCGGGTCTGCCCGAGGAAGCAGCGCCGCCACCCGGCGCCTCCCATGTGCCCCCGGGGCCTGCCCGAGAAAGCACCATGATGCTCCCGGCCTCCGCCAGCGCCGGGCTGGGCCGTCCCATCCCGTCCCGTCCCATCCTGCCCCGCCCCGCCCCGCCCCGCCCCGCCCCGCCAGTGTGGCCATGGCGACGGTCGGCGGCAGGTAATGGGGGGTGCGTCCAGCGGGCCCTGCCGGCCCAGGGCCGCCAGCTTGGCCTTCCTTTCCTTGTCCTGACAGAGCGGGTTGTTGTTCTTCCCGCAGCCCCCGTTGCTCCTTTGGGAATACCCCTTCCACCTGCCCCGCGGCGGGGGCTGTGGCCATGCACGCCCTCATGGCCGGGGTGCTCTCCTCTCCCTGCCCCGGCCCTGCGGGGGCAGCATTCCTTGCGCTGGGAAAACGCAGGAGTTGCCAGGTGTGCGGAGGCCTGGGGTTACCGCGCTTTTTTGTGCCTTGGGAACGGGGGCTTAGATTTGGGTCTGTCCTTGAGTTTGGAGGAGGTACTGTAAGCAGTAGCCTGTCTGCAAACTACTGGTTATACTCGTGGCTAATGTGTGGTCAGGGTAGGTAGGCCTTTGTAATAAATAAATAGAGATTTTCACTGCGGAAGGTGTGATTAGCCTAAGTCTTACAGTACAGGTTCAGCCCCCTAAAGTTTAAAGTATCACTTTCAGAAACAAAGTTGAGGAAGCAGATTTTTCTGGCTACTCATTTGTACAACCTTCAATTTCATAGCAGTTTCATTCCCTCTGCTGGCTTTTTTTTTTTTCATTTTAACCTGTAAATGGAGTGGGATAATATCCACATTGTAAAAAGACTTTGGAATTATTAGATGAGGGGGGAAAACACCATGTAAAAACATTACTGTAATTTCTCTTTATCCCCAGGTATGCTTTAAAATTTGGAGAAGGAGATAGGTTTTTTCACTGCTTATAACTTAATATATGTTATTTGAAATACATGATTTGATACAGGTTAGTTTGCTGACCCTCAAAAAAACCAAGTCACATTGCAAGTGCCATAGGGTGTGGAACTGGTACAAAACTAAATCCCACAAGTTGAAAGCTAATGAAAAAGCAATTGAAATTATTGTGCCTCTAAGTAAAAGCATCTCAGTTGCTCTGGAAGTCTCTAAAGAGCAGATGTAACAGCTATCATTGCCTTTTAACTCGGACCTATCTGCCCAAGCTTTGTCAATGTGGTATAAAAATATTTTGCCAATACTAATTAAAAATCTTAGCACACACAGAACTTGAAAAATAGTTGATAGATTGGATTTGTTGTTGTTCACACCTAAAGAGTATTTTTGTTTTGAAAGATGCAAAAGTTCAGCACTTTTTTTTTAATTGAAGCTTACAAAAAGAGTATATATTGCATTGAAGATTTCAAGGCATATGTAGGCAACACTTCTCTTACCTCAGGTACTCCTTCCTGGGGTGAAGAAGAGTGGGATGCAAGGAGGGGTTAAAATGAGCAGGAAGGACTGAATACAGGCAATGCAGGTTATGCTTGTACAAAGTAAAGTGTGTTTTAAAATCCAGGACCCACCATCTCATCTGAATTACTCCGCATACCTGGAGTCTGTGAAGTTACGTTCCTATAGAGTATGCCCAAACTAGTTTTCTCTGTGCTTTCAACATGGATTCACGACAGAATAGCCTGGGCTGTGCTGCTGTTGAACACGACTTGTGTCCCTAAATCCCTTTTATGGCTTTTGAAGAATGCAGTTTGTTAGTGCCTGATCATCTAAGTGTACTTCTTGATACCAATACATGAGTAAAACATTTGTTTGACCTCCAGATCGTATTTGTTACATTGTTACTTCTTTGTAGTTGTTAATTTAGTTGGTCTCTCAGGGATTGGCACCCAAGCTAAAACATGCATGTCTTTTTTTTAATAACAATTTTCAGTAAAATATCTTGGACATTTTTTTTTTTTTAAACAAAGCCCAGTTGACAATATAGAGCAGAGTTGTTTTTTCTTTCTGTTTTTATTGTATTTTGAACTTAAACTAATCCCATGACAAGAACAGCATGTGTTAAATTTACAGGGTACCCGTATACTTGAAAATTAGGGGTTTCCACCCCCCCGCCCGGTATTGATTGATTACCTAGAAACCCAAAGCTGGTTTGATGACATGTTGGAAACTCAGCTGGGAATTTAAAGCCTCACTAATGCAGTGAATGGGGAGCTCTGCCTGTTTGGTGGTATCAGTGGGTAGGAAGTGTAAGGATTTGATTAAGATTGAAACTCTATCTCAATATTTCTATGTGGTTTAATGATAATATTTGTAATTACAGTTTACAAAGTCCTTGCTATCAGAAAACTTGGGAAAACCTGTGGCCAGTTGGATTTTAAGAATTTATTCATGCAAGAAATATGCAAAATTGCTTTCTTTAATAAAAGAAAGTAATTCCTATCCAAATTATGATGTGCCAATGAGCTCTAAAAACATTGATACCCAACTTGCCTGTTGAACTAGCACTTATCTCTCAGATTGTGAATATTTGAGCAGAGGAAAATTTGAAATAAGACTTTGTTTCAAAGATGATTCTGTTATTTTTGAACCTCAAAAGTTTTTGAGAAAGTTTCAAGGTATTGTTTTATTTGGTATCTTTTAAATAGCTTGTCAAAGTTGGATGGCTCGAACATGTCTCTGGAGTAATGTTGCAGAACAGAAGATGAATCACTGAGTTTGACTCACTGTAGGGGCCTCTGTGGGGCTTGGTTGTGGTGGCCACAGTGGTGCAGCTGTGTTACTCTAACAGATCTCTACTGGATTCAGACTGGTTTGGTGGAGCGACACTATTCCCTTCTGACTACTGTGGGAGATTAATCACAGGAGAGACAGCCATGTGTTTAAATCTGACATCTTCCTGATGTCAGGTATTTTAACTTGGTGGTAATTGTTGAAATCTGTGAATAGATAATAATGAGTTGTCATGTGATGTGCTCCCTGAATCTTGCCTTGGTTATAATGTTATGTCCAGGTGTGTGCAATATGCATATTTCTTCATTTTTTGATGATGTGACTCCTAACGGCTTTTCTTTGTTATAAATAGGCTAAGGACCTTTGCTGCCAGGCCTGGGAAATGTTCTCAAACTGTAAATGCTAGAATTAAAAGTCAAAAATCAAACATGTGCATTGAGAGGTGAGTATGTCTTCAGTTTAGGAGTAAGAGTGGAAGACCCCTTGTAGACTCTAAGCCATCTTTTGACTGCTTACAGTAATTATGTTCATATTTTGGAGATTTCTATGTCAGATATTCTGAGTTGAAAATATTTGTTTTCCTGGCCTACTTTGTGATCCTATATTCACCTTCTAAAGTTTTCTGGCATAGTTCTCCTTTGTGTCCTTTTCTAAATTCATACGAAGTATGTAGCTTTTCCAAATCATATGAAGCATTCAGCAACTCCTTTGCACATCATGGGCAATATTGTTCCTTGACAATAAAAATTGTTATTGTATTCAATAAAAGCTGATTCAGAATTAAACTTTGTATTTTTGTTTGATAGTTGGTTTTTATTTTGTATAGAGAGGCTGAGGATGGTAGAGTGGGATGAGGGGGAAGGAATAATTGGCTGCTACATATTTGCTGCAAGGTAAATGTGTCCCTTCCTGTTTGACAGTGAAAGGGCATCTCAATATAATTGTGAGTTTTCTTTTTGAAAATTAGTTACATTTTTGCAAAAAAAATTCCAAGAACATGTTACCTGTGGGTGTAGGCGGTGGGTCTGCTGACTCCGTGGGAGAAGAGATAGACCTTGAAGGTTTCAAAGCATATCCATGAAGATAGAGAAGTCACGTAGGGGGAAACTATGAGAACAAGACATATCTATATTGGGAAAGCTGAATAAGCAGAACTACTGGCCAATCAATAAGAATGCTATTGCTTGCTTTGTTGACCATTAGTAACCAATAAGAAAAAGACGCGGTAACCTGGAGATAATACAAAAGCAGCATGTTTTTGTTAATAAAAAAGCCTTTTACACCAACTCTGTTAGATTTATGAATGTGTTTTGACCATCATGACAACGGCAGTTACCCGAAAGATTAATTAATTTTCCTTGTTTTATTCATTTCTGTGTAATGATTTCTCTGTTTTGCTTTGGATAGCCAGTTCAATACCTTTACGCTGTTAGTCTGGTGTGAAAGATGAAAGAAAAAAGGAAAAAAAAATCCTTTCAGCTTCCTTCAAAGAAAAAGTAATATGGTTGTAAGAACTGGCATTGAGAATTCTGGATGAATTGTATTATTTTATTTAATTTGCAGCTTTTAAAGGGATCACTTCTAAATTCTCTGTGAAATAAATGCGCTAACTACTTTGGGCTTTCAGTTTATGACTAATTTTGCATAGCCATGCAAGTTTTGGCATGTTGCAAGTTTTGGCATGTTGCCTCTGTGTTAGTGCAGCTAAGATTCTGAGTTTTAATACAAACTTTGGAGTAATGGCATTATCATGCTACCCTTGATAGCTCTGTGCTTTTGGAATAAAGCGTTACCAATCAACAACTGTTGTAAATGGCACAGTAGTAAAAGGATGAGGCACAGCTGGGACATTGACTTTCACAGCACCTTGTATTTTTAGTGGTGATTTTCATGTGACCATACTCTATGCTCCAAAAAACTTAGAGTATAAAGTGCACCTATTTTAAACTCTGAGCAGTTATGAGGCACTACTCAAAGGGTATGAGGTTTCTTTCTGTTAATAATAAAATCATGGTGGCTCATCTCCGGGGTGTCTTGGGCTTCTCATGCTTAGGATGGCACCTGCATTTCAGGCAGTCTTCCAGATGCACAGAAACCTTAATGATCATGTCCTTCTGTTGAAAACTACATGAGAACCCTGAGCACGTACGATTTGAAGATTATGATGGAGTAAAGCATGATCTTACTGTTTGAATAGGTCATTTCTGTCCTGGTGCATCCTGAGACCTGATGCCACAGTCAAGAGGAAAGATATCTGCAGTTTTGGCAGATACTGGTGGTTATGGACTAAAGGTTAAAATTGTGGTACAAGCAGATAGTGAAATTGCAAACCCATAACTTTTCATGTAATTTTGCTGTGCTACTTGAAAAAGTTGTGATGAATTGTTTTATGAAAATGCCCTATATCAGAGAGTGAAATCAGAACCCAAACTCTGCAATTTAACTCTTCAGGTGATTTTTAATTTGTGCATTTACAAGCTGATAGTTTCCCACTTCTTTGTTTTGCTCTGGTTTTAATTTAAAGTTCTTTGTCCTTCTAATTTCTGGAGTTTGCAGGCAAGTCTAACAGTGTTTCTCTTTCTCCTGTTTTCCAGCATGCCACCAGAAATGCTGCTGAAGATATTTTCATATTTGGATGTGTTGTCCCTGTTGTCTGTTGGTTGCGTGAATAAACTCTTCTATGATCTGGCTAATGACAAGTAAGGCAGAGGGAAGGTATACGTGCCAGTCTCAGTTGGGCAGCTGTGGAGTTTATCTGAGTTATGAGTCTTTCTAATTTAGTTTCTCTGATGCCAGTGCACTGATGCATGAACCTCTCTGCAATTACTCTGCTGAAAATGTACTGCATAAACCACAGTGCAATGTGTTGTATGGAATTCTAGCTGTGCAAGCCCTGTTGTTTAATGGGAGTTATGAGGCAAAAACTGAATACAGTGCTTTGAAATGTTGCTTTTTGCATTTGTTTTGTTGTAAAATGTGCATATATTTGTTTGCATTCACATGCACCTGCACAGGCTTTTTGGATCTGACAATCCTTAGTGGTGTGTAGCCAGTGGCTTTGTAGAATTGTCATAACTTTCATAATTCTGAAGTCTTACTTATTAGGTTTTTGCAAAGGGATTGACTTAATCAAATGATTCACTAGTGGGTTTTATCTGTTGCTCTTTCTGTCAGATTTTGGTGACTTCTGAATCAAAACAAAAGAGACGAAGTTAAACACTGACACATTTTTTTGGCAAGTGATTGCTTATGCAGAGTTCATAAATCACTCCTACCAGTATCATGATAATTTTGTGAAAGGATAAAGGGAAGAGACCTGGGTTGGTATGTCATAACTAAGATGCCTGGGTATTCTTTTTCTAATTTAATTCTGCTGCATTAGTGTTGTTTGAATGAGAAAATGTCTTCCTGTATAGGAAGTTGCTGCATCTGGTATGAATCCATTTCTCCCTTATTTGCCAAAACTTGTACAGTGAATTGGTTAATACTGGCATTGACACCTTTAGAACTGATTAATTTAAAAGGAAGACTGTAATCCAGATTTATGTTTTGAAGTGTCAGCGGGTAAGCATAGGTAAAAATGGCAAAGTTGACAAAATTATGTATCTTAGTTTGTATTTTCCACTTCAGGTTAGTAAGATAGGATAAAATCATTGTGGCTGTGCAGGGAAAGCTGATTCATCTGTCTCCATCTCAACAATGTCTGTTTCCATTTTCTAGTCTCGACAGAGATTACTGTATGTGCACAAATGGGATTTGGGGAAGAGATACTTCCCCTTGTCTAGGAGATTGACTGGTTCAATGGGGCCAGGTCATTTCTTCCTGATGGATTTCCACGGTTCTTCTTGAGACCCCATATCTTGTGGCAAATTAGCAAAAGTTTTAATTGAAGTTCCTGCATATTTCTCTGACAAGCCTGATCTTGTTTTTTTAAGTAGAGTATCTATTTTAGGATATTTCTGCTGTCCTGGATGTACAGGGTGCTGTCTTTGGTGCAACAGAACCATCAGTCTTTTATTATGATTTGTCTGTGCTGCCTAGTGCAGTGCTGAGTCCTTGGGCTCTTCAAGTAATGTCTGTGCTTGAACAGTTCCTTGACATTGATGCCTTCAATATAGCTATTGAAAACTAGGAAATATTTCCAAGCCCCCTTTCTGCACCTTCCTTGCCCCATGTGGTATTGTTCCAGCCTTCTTGTCATGCTCTGTGGGAAGCTCACATAGATGGTCTGTCTGAAAGCCTGAGGATTCTGGTCACCCACAGAATGTACTTGGATAAGAGGAAGTGAGAAGCCAGAGTACAGGGGAAGATCTTTTTGCCATGGTGGTCAGGTGATGATTGATGATGTGTGTCTGAATCTGGCATATAAGTTAGCAGTAAGAGCTTTGTTTGGCTTGTAGTGACATCCAATAAAAAGGCTTGAGATTAATATTAACACTTTGAGGCAAAAAGTGCCTGTATTCTGCTGTGAAAGAGGCAAACCTGTGCTTTTGTGTTGAATGCCTTTTTGATTGATCTGCCCTGACTTCTTCTGAAGTTGAGGATGAAGGGGCAGTGATGTCTTCCTAAACACTTGTGATTCCAAGTCATCCTTCTTTTTCTCCTCTGTCTCTCTGCCCTAAGTGAATTTTTGAGCTTCTTGAACTGATTTCTCATCTGCTTGCACAAAGCTTTTTTGGAAAAGGAAGAAGCAGTAAGTAGCTGAGAGTGACGACAAGGATGCTAGGTATTGGTGGCAAGGCTGTCTTCATTCAGCTTATATTGCCAGAGACTAAACCTTCAAAATGCAGGAAATGCCTACTAGTAAGCCCTGTCCTTTCAGCATCATGCAGTCAGATGTTCAGTATCTCTCCCCATGGAAGAAAGAATGTCTCCCTTGGTAAGCGGTTTCTAGTTGACGGGAGGGTGTTATAAGAGGATATCTTACTGGAATATTTAGGCTGATTAAGACCAGTTGGATGATGCACAGCTCAGTTTCCTCTGATGATATGTCAAGGACATCTCTCCTCCGTTTTCATTACCCTACAATTCTAAACTTCTTTGGAGTTAAATAAGAATTTTCTCCCTCTATCAGAAATGCTTTATACTGTCTAATAACCTGGTTGCCTTTTCTGGTCTTAAAATAGAAGTATCTTAAATCTTTGTTTTACTTATGGGATTGTTCTTCATGTTCTCCTCCCTGCCTCAGTTTTGGTGAAAGTCAGAAGCTCATGTTGACTGTGAATCCACCTTTACCAGTCCTGGAAGCTTGTTGGTGTGTGTGTTTTAAATAGCTTTGCCTCAAAAAATGGCAGTGGGGCATTCTGTATATATCTGCACTGCAGCAGGCTGAAAGGTTTTTTAGTATGTTTGCATCAATAACCAGAGCCTGGCTCTGAGCATGCAGGGGCTTATTCTTAGCAGCTGATGACTTAAGAATGGTTTTGATGGGTAGGAGGCAGTGTGGGATGGATTCAGTCCTTGAATGCTAAAATGCCTTAAGGAGAGGGGAAAATGCATTACAAAACATGTTAGTGGAAGTTTGCCTGGGGATAAGTGAGGACTGGTAAAGGTAATCTTGCTGATAAATGGTAGAAAATGTCTCTTTGAGAGTTTTTCTTTTGCTATTAATTTTCTTTAGTGCAGCTATGTAGACCGTGTGGCCAGCACTTTAAAATTAGAAAATTATTGAAAACCTTTATTAACAGATTGTTGTTTGAATTCTTGTAACTTTCTGTATTCAATATTCCACAAACTATCCTAGAGATTCTGGGGTGTGGGGGGAGGAAATGTGACCTCATTGTTTTCCTGGCATGAAAGAGATGAACCCATCATTCCTGTCTCATATTCCTTTGTCTTCAGAAGGTCATGTCTTCTCTGAGCTTTTCCAAAGAGTGGGCAGAAGGGACTGATGTGACACTGGTACCACTATAGGTGACTGTAATTGTCCTCCTCCACCCCACTTTCAGCTCTGTGAGCATCTTGAGGGGTACAGATTATCCTTGTTGAGTAAAAGGTACTAAAACACTTTTTCCACTAGCTGGTTTTATGTGAGTAGGATGCATCATTGTTTTTGGGTGGAACTTTCAAAAGTAACTGCTTAACCCTTATCAGTTTTCACTTCTATCACTGAGTAAGGCTGTGCTGTCTGTGAGCTTCATCCTGAATCCCATATTTTCAGGAAGACAGACAAGACCTACCTTTTAGTTTCCCTGTGGTAGCTTTCTCTTTGTTTTTGTTTAGGTTTTTAATTTTTTCGGTTTTAAATCTGCTCAGTGACTATCTGTGAAGGAAGTAGCTAGCAGCATAAGGGGAAAGAAGGCTTTTTAAAAACCTCATACTCTAGTGTGCTACTGAGAGCTGTAAAACAGAGGGAAGTTCTCAATATCCGATTAGCCTATTTTCTAGAGCACTAGTCAAACATTTTCTGTGTCTGTAGTCAAGATGTTTATCAATCTTAATGAAGTAATGTAAAAATTAACTAAAAACTTTTTCCCCCCTGTAGCAGAGTAGAAGTAGTAAGTGGATTTCATTTGGTATGTATGATCTGCAACAAGAGACGTATTCAGAGATTCCATGGCCTTTTAGATAACCTAGTAAGCCCATGAGAAATGGTGACATCTAATATCCTTGGGTTCCTGAGCCTTCATGTTTGCAATGGGGAAACTGACCTCATATGAGTTTTTGGAAGGTCACAATGGGGAAAAGTGTACAACCGTGCCTTTGTATTTTCTTGACTCACAGCTAGGAGGCTCCAGTTTCTGCTGTTCTAGAAACTTTGATCAAATGCAGTTTTCTGATAATCTAGGACTTTATATTTTCCACTAACGTTATGCTCAAGGATGGCTGAGATGTGCATATAAAATATTAAGTGACTATTCTTGAAATTTCTGCAGTTTTCATCTTTATTTTTATTTTCAGTGGAATTTGGCTGAAAATCTATTCCAGTTGTTTGCAGCCAAAAAGGGCAATTTGGAAAATGAAGTCTGAACAAACAGAAGCTGTTCCCTTGGGCTGTGCTGCTCTACATGATAAAGAGCCTGGGTACTGGAAGAAAGAATACATCTTGAAACAAACAGCTGCTGTCAGAACTAGAGTAATGCAACTTGTTAAACCTCTAGATCCTTATACGGGTCTTCCACTTAAAAACAAAGAAACTATAAAGTAAGCAATGCCTTGTCACAGAAGAGGTTTGCTTGAGTATAATGTACAGAATATTAATGACTTTGGAAATGCTGGGGGAGGGGGTATGGAAATAGCGCTATAAAATATGTATCATAATGGGATGATACAATGATGGCCTATAAATGACCAAGCCTGAGAAATACAAGTAGCAGCTAATAGAAATTTAAATTCTGTTGAAAACATAGTTTAAATTTTGGGAATTATTTTTTTAATATCCCTCTCCCCTCTCAATTCCTGAATAACAGAGTCTCTGGCTTGAGTTGGATAATTGTTCTAAAGGACAAAAATGGAAAAGAACATGTAATAGAGAAGGCAAACTTGTCATTTAAGGACACATCTGTTATCATACTTTGGTACAGTACAAACTGGCCGTGTTTAGACACCGTGTCAACACTAAAACTATTTGGAGTTACGCCATTGTTTCCTGACCAAAGCAAACCTCCCAACAAGAATAGGTGAGATTTAACATAGGATTTTTTTAGATCTGTTTTGGTGTAAGTGGTTGATAATGCGTGTCTAGGAGCTACTTGACCTTGGTTTAAATCAACAAGTTAATTATTTGTTAGAAAGCCTCTTTGTAGTATTCTTTCCAAAGCCTGTGTTATTCTCTTCATTGGTAGAGCTTTTTTAGCAAGAAATACTATAATTCAACAAGCTATGACATTAATTCATAGGTTAGTATAACTACTGGCATGTTGTATACTGATAGGTTCTGCTATGTCAAGCTGAATCTAAGGCATAGATACAAATAAGCGTGAAAGAAACGTGTAAATCTAGGAGAGTTCCATGTGAGACATTTAGCTTGGAACAGTTAATCAGTATTTATATGACTACAATCAGATAATTATGTTGCTAACATTTATTTTCTGTCTGATAAGTGTGTATGTGAATTTAGGGAACTTGGTATGTAACTGTGAGTGCAATCTAAGTACATGCATTTAGAAAAACAGTCCACAGCATGTCTGTTGTTTTGTAACTTAAGAGTGTAAAATGTTTTTCTGGCATTATGTTCTGAGAAAAGATATTTAAATGAAAAGTGTCTGTTTGAGGTATTTGGTTGCTGTCAAGGAGTTTTGCACACATCTCTGTCTGTATGTATAGTATGTGCAGGATCAGCTGCATGCTTCTCACACAAAACCCCTAGCCATATGAGCTCTGAAAACAGAGAATTGTTCACCTACCAAAAACCTGGTTCCTCAAGCAGAAGAAAAGTATTTGCTTAAAAGGAAATAAATCAAGACAAGCCTTTTGTATAAAGTCAGCTGAACATGTCTTGCAGTCAAATGGCTGGGAACTGTAGTTGTTTTACCCAGATGATGATTCATATGTAGAAAATAGTAAAAGACAACTTGCAGGCAGTTGGTGTATTTATTTCACAGGATAAATTTTTAGATCTTGTGAATATACATGAAGGTAATGGTTTCACCAGTACCAGAATGTCAATGTTAAGACCATAGGGAGCTAGTGTGGGGACTTTGGGGATGTTCCTGTATTGATACGAGCGTGATTGACTTAAAGATGGAAAGGGTTTATGTTGATTAGGAAGAAATCTGTGAGGGTAGTGAGACACTGAAACAGGTTGACTAGGGAGATTGTGGATGCCCCAACCCTGGCATTGTTCAAAGTCAGATTGCATAAGGCTTTGAGCAACCTGGTCTGGTGGGAGGTGTCCCTGCCCATGGCAGGGCGGTTGGGACCAGATCATCTCTAAGAACCCTTCCAACCCTTAACATTCTATCTGTGGTTCTGTGATACTATTGGGAAATCTAGGAACTGTTTTGTATATAATTAGAGCCCAAGTCTACAAAAGGTTTTAGAAAGACCTCTTTCTCCATTCTGAATAGGTAAGACAGACTCTGCTTTCTGCTCATTTTTTTAGTGCATCATTAGTTAATAAGAATCTCTGTGAAGTCTGAACTTTAGTTAAAGGGTGTCATGGGTATCTTTATATAAAATAAAGACACATAAAGATATATAAAATATCTTTAATTACAAAAAAATGTAGAAAAAAATTCTGAAAAGGGGAGCTTGCTCTTAACAGAAGCTTTCAATTTATTATGCGTACAGTTTGATCCTTTCCTTTGAATTTTTCTTCTGCAGAGGAAGAATTTGCATTATTAGCTTGCTTCATACTGACAAAAGTTCAGTGATTCTGTCTAGTACCAACATAGTATTAAAAATAAATTTTGAAATTATTCTGTGGTATTTTGAAAAACTGGGACAGCATGTAAGTTTTTCTTCTTTTTTTAAAAGAGTAGATTAGAACATTTTATGGTGGTTTTTGTTTCCTGTCTTGTGAGGTGTTGAGATCGTGCTAGTACACGGTAGTTGTTTGAAGATATAGTTTATGGCTGTGCATGCCAAAACCATTTCCATTGCGTGCTATTGGTCAGATTTCAGAGTTAAAGAAGAAATTAGGCTGAACTTTAACATAAATAAAGAGACATAACCTTTTTGCTACATTCTGTATGTTCTTTTCAAAGACCTCGTCGACGTTCCTTGATTGCTGAATACCATCTTGCTAACCTGACTGAAAGCAGTGTAGCAGTCGGTGCTGATAAGCTTGTCCAGCTCTTCAGTCTTAATCCAGGACTCTTAGTAGGAATTTGGAAGGTAAAATAACATTTTGTTTCAGTATTATGACTTGAAGGAACAGATTTTTTTTTGCCTTGTAATTTGGGATTTTGATAAGTTTTGAGTTTTTTTAATCTTCCTCTTTTCTTTCTTTGTATTTTGGAAGATCTTATCTACACTAGTAACAACAAAATGCAGGTAGAGAGAGCTAGCTGATGATTCATTGTATTCTAAAGAGCTGTCACAAGAATATTGGTACTTTTCAAAAAAATCCACCTCTAATTAAAAAATCAATGATGTATCATACTATATTAGATGCTATGTTCAGTTTTATTTATTTTGCAGTCTTCACATGCCAAAGTTTGATATCCTCAAGTAATTTTAAATAGAATTGTTTGAGGAGAGATGTGCTCCTTCCCCTGATTCATGCCATGCCCTGTCCACATCACTCAAAGTGATGAGTCCCCACAAGGCAATTTAGCTTTAATCTACATCATCAGGTAGCTGTATCCTGCTCCAGTAGTAGGAATGCTGTAAATCATGGCCTTTGGGGGATATTACATTCTTGGTATTAAGTGTCTAAGCTAAGCAGTTAGTCTCTGTAGGCTGTGTGTAGAGATGAATGTTGTTACAGAGCAGTGCAGAACATCTGAAGTAGACTTCTACACAAAAGCAATCTGTATCTTTGCAGAGAATACACGGATGTCGGCCCGAAGTTACATAGGGCTGGGTGCTATGGAAGCCTGTCTCAGAGGTTCTACCCTTGGCCTGAATTCAGAAATAGAAGTAATTTCTTCTTCCCTCAGCCATGTTATTGACGTAGGTTCACATTATTTTGCCCTGGCAAGGAACTTCCCTCAGGGAGCCTGTGAACAGTTGCTCAGAGTTGTGTCTAATTTTCATCTGGAAATGTGCTACCTCAAAGGTGCACAATCACCAGAGGCATTGTTTAAAACCACAGAAGGAATACTTCTTTCACTTAAAGATAAGAGTGGAAGTCCATTTCCTAGAAAAATTGAGACTGGCTAACCTGCATTAGCCTGTTACATTTTGTCTCAATCTATGAAAAGCTCTGGTAAATTAACAGAAATTTCTTTAGTGTCTTCAGAAGTTTAGTTGTGTCCCTGTATTGTTGGCCCTATGGTCTTACTAGTGCATCACCCCCTCCCATTCTTGGAAGAGCTCTTTCAGCACCTGGTAATGGTTCAGTCAAAAGTAAGTTCCACATAGTTGTTAAGCATCAAGTGCCTCACTCTAGAAGCTTTTCTGAAAAGCAGTTACTATTCTCTGTGTAGGCAGAGGAACCTTGAGCAGTGAACTGTGGATGGATGTATTAATTGCAAGTGCCACACATCTTGGTGTTTTACACACAGCTTAGCTTTGTAGCAGAAACTCTTGGTGCTGGTAGTTCTGACAACCAAGGACAGGTTAGGTGGGCCTTCTGGTATTTGGATAGAGAAAGACTGATAGACTCTATATGATTGATAAATCTCTGTTGTTATATCTTTTAGAGCTGTAATTTTGCACTGTAGTTAGAAGTAGTTAAGAATCCAAAATTTCAAACAGAGGATGTCATTTTTGGGTAACTCAGAAGATAAAAATAATAATTGCCGCATTTCAGAACAGTAATAGACTGCTGGCTGTGAATAGTTTTGTTATTGACTTACATGTTTGCAAATGTGGGACATAAAAAAGTAATGCATTAAAAAAAAGAAAAAGAGCTGAAATCCTAGCATTCTGTGTTCTTTTTCTGTATCTAGTTTTCACAATGAGCTCTGATGTTTTCTTTGAGCTATATTAGGCCTATAGAAGATTACATCTTAACGTTTTCCCAGGAGTATGTAATCTGGTGAAGACATCTGAGGTTTTAATTTGAAAGTCACCGTTTCTACTGAATAGTTCAGTGTTCCTCACTAATGTTAGCCCTTTCTGCAAATAGTTCCTTACATATGAAAATAAACTTGGTGCTTAGGTATTCAGTAGATGGGACTAAGTCCTGTTTGATTCTGTTTAGGTATCTTTTTTAAAGTGGTAAGTAGGGTCTAGAGGACTACAGTTCAGGGATTTCTCTGGTAAATTTTGCCCTAACATAGCTAGTTTCCCTCTTCATCCCCTTAATATAGAAATGCTGTAATCTTTTACATATGTTCTTTGCTCTTGTGAAAAGGTAGTAGCAGTTGTAGGAGTCCAACTATTAAAGGAAGCCATTATTAACATTATTACAGTAATGGGCAGAGTAATAAGCAGCACCATTTATCTATGAATTTTAATGCTCAGAAAGGTTTTGTGAAAAAAAGCATTTCCAGATGAAAATACATCTACTTTAATTAACTTTTCAGGAGAAAAATGAAATTGCATTTGTTATGGTGAGTCTTCATTATCATCAACTTCTTGAGAGAAGCATTTTGGGTTCTGCTACTGTGTAAGTTTGGTTTCTCCTTTGTAGGTAATAAAGATAACCTTTTGAATAAAGCTTTGAGTGTTACAGTTAAAATTGACTGCCTGTAAGAAGTTTATATTTAGGCAGTAGTTCATCATTCTTGTTAATATAAACAGTTACAGTAACTATATATAAGACTGTAGAAGCACTTTCATACTAAAATGTTGCAATTGTTACGGTATTCAGTAGACAAAATAAATGTACTAGTATTGATGGTTTCAGAAGGTTAGACATACAGTGCAAATACTCCCTTTCCAAAAGCAGTCTTTCTATTCCCTCTTCCAACCTGAAAGACATAGCAGAGAGAGAGAAGGAAATAGGAAAGTAATCTTCAGCTGTGTAAGAAGGAAGAAGAAAGTTCTGGTATGCTGGTTAAGTGCCTGCGTTTATTTTTCAGTCCTAGTGAGAAACTACCTGGATATCCTATGAAGTATTTGTGTATGTATGTATATTGCAGTGTATAACACAGTACAATATCTATTGGATGGAGTTTTTTAGATTTAGAACATTTATTTGGGGAACTTATTTTCCCCTCAGCTTTCTGCTCATATACTGCTGTATCTACTGGTAGTCTTGTGTGCCCACTCTAACTTAGTGTGGGTCTTTTTAACACATAAGGTAAGATTTAACACCATCTCCCATAGTACCAAATAGGATCCTAGGTAGAAGGTGCTCAGTTGCCTCTGGCATTTGGTCTCTTCAGGTCATTTGTGTGCAGTAGGTTTTATTTTGGTTAGGCACAGACAAAATTGTTCCAATAATTGCTATTTCAGAGAAGTCTCGAGTTAGTGGGCTTTTAAATTTGTACTTCAGCTAATGCTCTTTTTCTTTTTTTGTAGACAAGTCCATATTTAGAAGTTTAACAGATATACCTTTTAAAGTTGACTGTCATTATTTTCTGCCTTTGGCTAGTGTGAACAGCTAATTAGAAGAATTAGGCACTGCATTAGATAGCTTAGAAGAAATATGATGAACTAGAGATGTTCGATTTCAAAACTCTCTGAAGATGATAGTCCAAGTGTAGGACTATATATTATATCTCTATTAAGTAATTTCCCCTTGCTTAATTGTATTATTATTATTTTTCAAAGTCAATATGCCCCTCCACCTAATAAACCTGTGTTAGATGATATTGACCCAGAATATGGACTACATGGCTACAGTCTGCATCTCGACATGCACAGTAGAAGCTGCACCTACCTGTGTGGAACTTTCAAGAACCTCTTTTGCAGGAAAGGTATAGTTGACTGAACAGTAATGTCTGTTTTTAAATGATCTCTGCTGTTATGTCTTCCCTTCCTGTATCCAGTGTCTCTGTTTAAGGGCAGAAACTGAAATGGATCTTTAAGAGTACACTATCTTTCTGTTGGTTGTGTGATGCTTTATTACCTGCATGGGGCATTGTGTGGTGTCGTAAGCCTACTCTGGATGAACTCTACCTGCTGTTGCATTGACATGGTATCAGGCCTGAAACACAAGTTCTGCAGATTGTCAGGGTGTTTTCTTTTGGTTCAGTGCTGTGTTAATAATGCAGTGGCACAACTTTTGGTAGTGATTGATGTTCCTTCCACTTCTGTACTATAAAGGAGAGACAGTTTGTCCTCTATATTTTGGAGGCCTATTTCTGTAGAATTCCCCTCGAGTATATTTTAGGTGCATGGACAGATTAAATATTTAAATGTGTTTGTAGAAGTTACTGTGAACTTTAAGATTTAGAGTTTTTCTTTCAGTCAGTCTAAGGTTGCCTATTCTGACAACCTTTCATTGTGTAGTAAACAATTTCAGTAATTGTTTTTAACTGTGCTGCTTCTTTTGGTTCTCAGTGTTTTCTTTCATGAGGTATGATTGAACATCTGTGTTGTTCTTCGGCAGCCCAGCTTCATAATTGTACAAAGGTTTTGAAAAATATGTGGATGATCTCTCTTTTGATGTAACTTCAGCACAAATTTTGCTACAGCTACACGACTGTCTTTCTGTCAGCAGATGCAGATTAAAATATTAAAATTGAACAATTAGAATTAAATTCTGCAAATTAGTTATTGCTCCCCAGAATTTTTGTGATAACAGCACTACGGAGCCTTTTGTGGATTTCAGAAAATACTGGCTTTGCAGACAGTAGAGGACGATGTTGTCAGGCTCGAGTGCATTTACAAAAGTTGCACGTTTCCTCGTAATTTTTTTTGATTTATTTTACTTTTATTTGGTGACTCCAAGAACTGTCACTTAAACTGAAGCCTTTTGCACATTGTGGAGTACTGTAGTCCTTGAATCTGAAACATGCATGGTTTCAAATTCCAGAGAAGTTTTAAGCTCGAAGTAAAGAAATACTGCTAAGGCTAAGACTTCAGCGAAAGTCTATCCATGTAGCAAGAAATCTCACCTGAAGTGTTGTGAAATACAGGAGCCCTCATTATACTCTCGAAAAAAAATTTGTTTTCTAAATTGGCCAGATGGTTGGAGTTTTGGGTTTGTGTTTGGTTTCTGGGTTTTCTTTTTTGGTGAATTATCATGTTTTGCGCTCTAAAATTGAAATTTTACGGTCCTAGCAGTTCAGTTTTCATGAGAAAAAACAGTATGTGTCACATTTACTTTCTTGGAATCACTTTTTTTCTGCTTAGAAGCCCCTTCCATAAAAGATTATGCTGATGTTTTAAACAAATTATAGCAGATTTCCATGTGTTGTGGTACCATCTCATTTTGGATGTGACAGAATCTGTTTAATGATCACTAGCGTTTTCTGAATTTTTTGGTTTTGTGACCTTCAGCAGTGTGACAGCCACTAGATTCTGGTCTTGCAGCACATGAAAACAGATGAAGCAATGGTTCTACAGACAATAAACTTGTTTGCCATCTAGTCCTTTCCATGTGCTTGAACAATAATTGCTTTTGGAAAATCTTGACTTTCTTCAAAAATCATGTAATAAGGCAGCTTATGGATTTCTACTTTCACATATTTTCATTGTAATTTGTTGTTCATTTTGCTTTCTGATAAATGATGGTGTTTCTGAATGTGGCTGACACTGTAGGTTTGTCCAAGCTGGATGTGTTTGATGATTTATGCTTTGTTTTTAGGCTCCATTTTAATAATAGTCTTTGTCCCATCTCTGAAGCACAGAGGTCTCAGACATACTGAGAAGTCTTGCTATTTCTTAAAATTCTCTACTCAATCCAGATTTATTTTAAATTATGGATGTGACATGACAATGGCAGTTTCCACAACATGAGACACAGATCAGTTGTCAGCTATTACACTGATGGTTCACTTATTTTATTAGTTTCCACTAGGAATCTGTACATTCCTAACATGTAGAATACCCATTCATATTCTCTAGAAGAAGTGATTTATTTGTTCAAGTTTAGTTTTATTTTTGTCTGCTTTTTTTTAGTTCTTATTAATGTTGTACTTCATTTTTCCACCTCTATTTACAGTTCTTTTTGCAGAATTCTTACTATTATAAAAGTTATATCACACTTCATTGAACCAAGTGCATGGAATATACATAGTTTGAGATTTTTTTTCTGCTATTAATACTTGCATTGCAGTATTAATGTTTTGTCACTCTGTTTTGATTAGGTTTTAGCATATTATTTTATGTAAGCAGCATTGGTAATACGGTCTTGTTAACAGATACTGCAGGGTGAATATCCTAAATACTTTCAAATGGAATTGAAAATATGTAGCAAACTTATCTTGTTTTCAGGAATCTATGACAGACTTTTCATACAACGGGCCATGAATCTAGCTTCTTAACAAACATTCTTGAAATGTATTTACCTAGGTTTTCAACCTTTAAGCACAGCTTCATAGCCACTTGGTAGTTTAAGCTTTGGATTTTCAATGTTAATTCTTGTTGCTGTAAATTGATGTGTTGTGCTTGCAAAATATAAGGGGAACTTTTGTTTCCAGAGCTGTTAAGAATTATTTGTAAAATTTCATGTCATGTACTTGAAATTTTTTGCTTGACCTTGAAGATGGATTTGCAAGTTTAAATGACCATTGCAGTGTGGCAAGGCTGGTTGTTGGCACCCAGAGAAGTGTTAAGCACAACCTTTCCTCTGAAAATACCAATCGAATTACCACTTGCAACAAGGGCTTGGTTAGTAAAACAAACTTCCTTAGCTTTTAGCTAAAATAAGTGCCTTGGAGCTATTGGGCTATTTGTTTCTTTCCCTTGAGGTTTGTCTATTGTATATTCTCTTTATTGGTATTATCTTTATTTGGAAATATTAGTTTCCTATGACTTGTTCTGCTGCTTTGCTACTATATGTGTCTTGCAGAAACCCTGGACTGTAGATATTACAAGCAGGCAATGAAAAAAAATCTAGATCAAGCTGAAGAAAGCCCTGTCCAATTGCTTTCTTCTGTGTTTCTTTCGGAATGTTTAACAGAGCTGGTTCTGCCCCTCAATTTCCTTTTCTCATAAGACTGGGGTGAGGAGGGGGAGATTTCAGTACTTAGCCTTCAGCCTCTTACTCATTTCTAGGCAGACTTTTCTTCTGGGTATGAGGACTGCAATAAAGCTTTTATATTTAAAAAAATTATAAAGATTGGATTAATTAACTTATGAATAACTAGCCCTCAGATTCCTGCTCTGGCTAAAGTTAAGAAGTAACTGCCGTAGGGTATTTATAACCTTAGCCAGGTGACGCATCTAGCAATGCTGTATTAATGCCATGCTATAGTGGTGATGTCCTTTGCTTCATTAATGTATTAGCAGTATGCTTTTTTCAATCTGTTTTTATTCTATTCGGAGTTTATTTTGTTTTGAATGAGTGAGAGAAAAAGCTGCTTCTGGTCAAAGTAGAATTGCAGATAACTGAATAGTCCTTTGAAAAAAATGCTTGTCGACTGATGTTTTCAAGACTCCTGTATAAAAAATCAGCTTTAAATGTGGACTTTCAGTGTTCACTCAGTAAACTATTTATCTAAAATATTTTTACCTTGAATGAAATCTTGTCATTGGTTTTGATTTGCTGGGCTTTGGAACTGAACCATTTGGGCAGGTATCAACCTAATAGCCTTTTTGCACTTTGCAGTAGGTCCTGGAAATAAATTCGGCTTACATTTTCCTCACTGAGTTCTCAGGTACTTCACTGCAAGACCAGTAGGTATCATTGCATACAAAATATCAACCATACAAAATATTTCCTGGACATAGTCATGTTGGTTTCTCTCTCCTATTCACTCTCCTATTTCCTGTCTATATTGAAAAACCTGCAGCTTTTGTCCTCTGCCATGCTGGGTTGCTTTCTCCCCAGAGTAAGTATTTGGACTCCCACTTGTGAGCGATGCCTTTCCAGCATTGGTTTGTGACCAGGCATCTCTCGGGAGTTGCTTGGCCCCACAGTACCAATTCAGAGGAGTTTCTGGCTTCCCTGGTAAACTGTGGGCTTTAGCTATCTGCTTAAAGCAGCCACCAAGCAAAGGTTTTGCTGCCCCCATGCACCCACACACAGGCAACAGCTATTTAACTCACAGGCCTCCTTTCTGATGTTGCTTCTTCTGTCTGTAGCCTCGTGCTGCTACTTGGGCTTGATTGAAGGAAAATCACAAGCAAAATGCTTCTCTTTTATCACTTTTGTCACTTGTATCTTAAACTTCTACAGGCTCCTTCAGTCATTATCTTACCATCCAGGGCCTGCTACTGGATCCTGACAAGCAGTACGTTTCTGGGAATTCCTTTTCTCTCTCGCTATACTTCCTTTTTTTAAAATCTTTTTTTATTTTTTTATTATGCTGAACTCTCTAGTGCTTTTGTTTGCTCTTTTAAGAGAGTATTTCTTGTCCAAGGAAACTTGTTTAGGGGATGTCCTACTAAGAAATTTGCTTGTGTCGTGGTGTGGTGCTTTTGACTTTTTTTGTAGTCAGAGGTCATGTTCATTGTGATGTACCCCAAGTTGTAATTAGACTATTGGACTCCCTGGTTAACTTTCCTTCTCCAGTATCAAGGGAAAAAGAACAATTTAAAAAAGTCCATCTCTTCTGAGAGGAGAGGTAGAGATACCAAAGAAATATGGTTATATGTAGTAA
>VWZG01000681.1:34599-202106 GCA_013396735.1 Grallaria varia | reverse complement strand
GTATTCTTAGACACATTGAATGTGTGTGCTTGATATTTCAGGTTCCTTGAAGTAACTTTAGGACCAAATTTTTTACTTACTTTATAAAAAAAAATATTATTACATGATATTTGGGACTCCAGTGTCATTTCTTTTTGTGTTACAAACCACAGCAAATTTGTGCAGTTTCACAGTATTCTGTTGATAAAAAAGGACAATTATATTATTGACTACTGTGACTTTATTATGGTAGTGATTTCCTTAATAATAAATTATCTCCTTTATTTGCTTACATCCATTAATTGGTTTGTACAAACCATGTTCATATGTAAGCACTTGTGTTCTATGCTTCAGAGACAGCAGGAGATTCCACCACAAGCATAGAGCTATTTCTTAATGTAAATTTCCAAGATAATAAACTCAAGGCTGATACAGTTCTAGTTTGCCTTGGATAATTTTGCCTGAAGAATAAGCATAAGTATTGCTATATTTGGTTATTATCCAATCTAAAAAGAAAGATCAACTGCATTTTGTCTCCTTTCTTTCCGAGTGCTGATGGTGCCTGGAATCCCTTGAAGTGATACAGACGTTTTAACAAGTGGTGTGATGCATTCCAGAACAGATGCTGAAGTTCATCTGCACAGACAAGATTTTCTTTGGCCCAGAGTTAGGCTTTGAGGTATCACCTTTAGCAAGGAAATGGTAGCTCAGTCCCAAAGTCCTGTCAGACCTCACTGCTAAGCCTATAAATAAAGATGTAGAATTACTCTGTCTGCATTGATCCTTTGAGATGTGCAAGTATGTTCTCTGACCTGCTGTAAAGCTACCAAAGTCAATGAGCTCCCAGCAGCCATAAAATGGTAAAAGAACTATCACTACTCATTTTAGCTGAAATTTTGTTGCATTTCCAATGTTTGTGGGTTTGGGGTTTTTTAAATAAAATCAAAGTACTTTCTTTTCTTTAATAAGGAATTGCTGTTTCTAAAGCATAGATGGTTTTATACAGTTGAATGCTTTGTAGAAAATTCTGGTGTCACCACTGAAAATGAAATGAGACTATGCTGTCACTGCCCCATACACCACTCTGGTAGCCTGAAAGTTTACTCACTGAAATGATGAGGAAGAGGGTAAATCTTTAGCAGCACTGTCAACCTAAAAAGTCATAGCAGGCATTACAGAGTTTCCCCAGACTATTTCTAACTTGTGCTGTTCATAAACAAAAATGGATGTATGCAACAAACCCAAGCAAAGTGTTCCAAGTTCTCAAAAAATGGGTCCAACTGTTGCAGTGTGGTTCTCCTGCATCTTTGCCGAAGGAAAGGACCATAATTGTGTCTTTTCTGAAGATACGGAGATTAATAATCCCCATTTATGTCTTGGGATAGGCCTTACCCAGACCTAAACCTGTTTTAGTATTTATGTCACATGAACACTCCTTTGATTTCACCTGACAGTTGCTTTTAACTTGCACAGCAGAAGTAAACTCAGTAGTGACCACCTGTGTGATCAGACCTGGAAAGTTATATATACCTTCACTCAAACTTTCATTTCTTCAACACCTTGCTTTCTTTGTATAAGTAAAGAGGCACACTGAACCTCCACAAAGAAAAGTTACATTAGGTAACTGCACTGGCCCATTTCATGAAAGAAGGTATCTGTTTCAAAAAGCTACATGTTTTGATAATATCTTCATCTAATCTTCTAATCCCCTTTTATATACCTATTGCAAAAGACAGTAAGATGAATTGCATGTCCTGTTCTGCAATAAAAGATTCTTGCTATATAAAAGACAATTAGAACAAACAGGAAAAATGGAGGCAGTGGTTGAAATCTGATCATCCAAATACACAACTGGTCGTGACGCTAAGCCTTACAGCACATTTTTCCTTTAATATCTCAGTGAGACAAAGCAGAAAAAATTTAGAAGTTAAAGGTTTTACTTGTATTTGTGTGCTTCAGGTAGCAATTCATCCAGTTAAAAGGAGAGCAGCCCCTAACAAGTTCTAAATGTTTATGTTTAAGTAGTCTGCAATGGACAGATTGGTAATATTTTTAAAGGGTGATTTACCTGGTAGGCAAGCATAAAAACAGTAGTTATGTTTATTTTATTGCAAATATAATAGTGTTCATTTATCATAATGGGTTTAAATTGCATTAAAATGAATCAGTTAGTATGAAAGAGTGATTTAATGAAAGGGTATTTATGAGATTATTCAAACAGTGGAGGAGTTGTTTTTCTAATATAACCACATGTAAATATTAGTCCTGCCACTTTTCCTTGTTTTGCCAGAAGTCTGCTGTGTACCTACATGCTTCCATATTCTGTTCTTGATTTTTATTTATTTTTAAAAGAGATATTTTTGAAGCGAAAATGTCTTCAATGAGAGATTAGTTAATATTTATGGGCATGTAATGTGAACTTCCATTGATACAAGCAGGAACTGTATTGGTTTATGTCATCTGAACAATTCTCTTAAATTTTAACACTGCCACTCTGGAATCATTGCTCTTTACTGGAGTTGGCTTACTTTAGTGGGGAGTTAATAGCCGCTTTATATTTCTGAAGTCTTTGTAGTGTAGGTGAGTAATCACAGTATTTTTCTTCAAATTGGCCTTTCAGTTGTTTTGGTTTTTCTTCACTTTTTTCAATTTCTGCTTTCACAACACATTTCTGTTCCAGTGTGCTTTTGGTAAATATGGTTTAATACAGAAAGCAGTTGTATGGTGTGTAGCCTCATCACAGATTTTTTTTTTAGCCCCCTGCCTGGCCTCTGTCTCTGTTAGGAGGTATGTTTTTATTTGCATTCATCCATTAGATGTTTAGGTATGGTCTTGATTTGATTGAAACTGGTCTCACTGTCATGTGCTTGCTTTTTGAGACAAGGACAGTCTTCTTTTTTTCATTTTTCCCCCCTTTTTGTTCAGATACATGGCTATTTGAAGCTAGTGATTGAGTACTTAGCAAAAATATATGTATAGTGTAATGACAGCATGAGCTGAAGTGGATTAATACTGTTTCAGATTAAGAATCTAGACAAGTGATTAAGTTTTATATCTTATGTATATCTTAATGCGTTCCTGTTCCACAACAGTCATGTAATAGCCTGCCTTGTATTTATGAGATCATCCAACACATTCAAACAACTAGGAGGATATTTATTTAATCTGCAGGGATTGTAAAGTATTTAACTATTAAACAAAAAATATCACCACCAAACCCCTCAAACTAACAGAAATGCTTAGCATGTCAGAGTTCAGTATTATAAGTTTCTCTTCTGTACCAAAGATACAAAACGCATTTTTACAAACAGGGCAAAAAAACCCCTCTTGATGTTCAGAAGAATCTGGAAATAATGTTTAAAGATTTAAAAACAAACCCTTAGAAAAAATACTGGAAAATCTCCATGTCTGGAAAAATCTGAAAATAATGAATAAAGAAAGTATTCTTATTTGTGATCATCAGTGGTTCTTTGTTCATTTTTATTTGTTTCTTAACACCTTGATTTACAACTTCTTCTTTTCTGATAGAAATGTGCAAAGATTGAAAACATTTTACAAAAACCTTGAAAGAGAGGCAAAGTACTCTGAAACTAAATAATTTTATTCTAGATTTGCTACCTCTATGAGATGGTAAGTAAAAGAATGTTTTCGAGAAAAAAACTTATAGTAACTATGCCAGATGATCACCATGTTTTGTTCTAATAATATACACATAAAAGGGTCTTAAAATTAAAGTTCTAATTCTATTTTAGAGTACTTAGTGGAATGTTTGTGTGGTAGGAGGGACAGAACTTTGTATCACTAGTGTTCTTCTATCCTGAAAAGACATTTAATGAACAATTACTGGAATAATACAATTGCTTAGTAATTTTTAATTTCAAGTTTTGCATCTGCTTTCACATATCATAGAACATAAGATAAAGACTGAATTGGAAATACATTGTCTTTAGGAAGTGGTGGAAGTAATTTACAGCCTGCTCCTTTTTTTAATCTCATAATTTCAGTTTTACAACTTATATATCCAAAGCATGAGTAAAAGGCAGTTATTTTGGCCTTGAATTTTCCCTAATATTTGTTACTGTGTAGGAATTTGTGGAGCACAAGGATTCTTGCCCATTTTACTCAGTATTCCTGAAGGATCAAAAGGTGAGGATTGGGCCTCCAGTTTAATTTCATGCAATTGGAGACCTCTGCATGTAGGTTGGTTTAGGGTACTCTTTTGACTAGAAGTGCTACTTAACCAGTTTGTTGCTGAACTGTGTATCTCAGAATCACAGAATATGCTGGGTTGGAAGGGACCCACAGGGGTCATGAAGTCCAGCTCCTGGCCTTGTACAGGACTGTCCCTGAGTCACATGAAAAAGTTGGCATTGTTTTATGCAGCTCTATTCTATTAAAAGCCAACCTGCAGGGGGTTCTTTCTCCAAAACATGAATTCAGAATGTATCCATTACCGATAAGTACANTTTTTTTTTTAGCCCCCTGCCTGGCCTCTGTCTCTGTTAGGAGGTATGTTTTTATTTGCATTCATCCATTAGATGTTTAGGTATGGTCTTGATTTGATTGAAACTGGTCTCACTGTCATGTGCTTGCTTTTTGAGACAAGGACAGTCTTCTTTTTTTCATTTTTCCCCCCTTTTTGTTCAGATACATGGCTATTTGAAGCTAGTGATTGAGTACTTAGCAAAAATATATGTATAGTGTAATGACAGCATGAGCTGAAGTGGATTAATACTGTTTCAGATTAAGAATCTAGACAAGTGATTAAGTTTTATATCTTATGTATATCTTAATGCGTTCCTGTTCCACAACAGTCATGTAATAGCCTGCCTTGTATTTATGAGATCATCCAACACATTCAAACAACTAGGAGGATATTTAGGTAAAAGCATTTGCTCTTCTGCCTCTCTGGAGTGTTAGTACAGCTCAGCTGGTACACATTGTCTAACAAAGTTCTGGTACTGAATCTGAACTCAAACACAAGTATTAGAAACTGCACAGGTAAAATAGTGTTTCAAGAAGTTAAAATAAGTACAAACAATGGATTTTAATCTCTGCTTGTGTGTAGTGAGTGGTAGGGACATTAATATGAAAGCTACATCCTGTCCTTGTTTCCTGTCTCTTGCATCCACTATAAATCGGAAGGGGAAATGGTGGCAACAAGGATAGCTAGTGAGTTGACAGTGGTGAGGAATTTATTGTACTGAATGTCAAAGCATTCTGTTCTTTCTTCAAATTATAAGCCATTTAAGAGTCTTTCTCATGCTGTGCCTCTTTTAAAATGTTTGCGAAAAAGGCATAATACTATTTAGTGTTAGTGCTGGTTCAGTTGTAGAGTGTTTATAATCATGTTGAAAACTGTAAGGCTTTTAAACATACCAAAAACTGAATCAGAGTCACTCTGGGTTTAAGTTATTTATTTTCTTTTGAAGAGAGATGAACCTTTTGAAGAGAAATGCACTTATGATCATACACTGATCATCTCTTGGCAGATGGAATTACTTTTGTTCTGCATAAAGGCCACTTAGAATACATGTTAATGATTATTTCCCTCCTGAATCAGTCATGCATAAAGCTAAATTCAGCTATTTTGATGAAAACTTACACGAAAAAATGCAGGGTAGAGAAGAATGTAATAGCCAGGTAATGTCCTATTTATTCACTGAAATACTATAAATCTGTTTAATCTGCAGGGATTGTAAAGTATTTAACTATTAAACAAAAAATATCACCACCAAACCCCTCAAACTAACAGAAATGCTTAGCATGTCAGAGTTCAGTATTATAAGTTTCTCTTCTGTACCAAAGATACAAAACGCATTTTTACAAACAGGGCAAAAAAACCCCTCTTGATGTTCAGAAGAATCTGGAAATAATGTTTAAAGATTTAAAAACAAACCCTTAGAAAAAATACTGGAAAATCTCCATGTCTGGAAAAATCTGAAAATAATGAATAAAGAAAGTATTCTTATTTGTGATCATCAGTGGTTCTTTGTTCATTTTTATTTGTTTCTTAACACCTTGATTTACAACTTCTTCTTTTCTGATAGAAATGTGCAAAGATTGAAAACATTTTACAAAAACCTTGAAAGAGAGGCAAAGTACTCTGAAACTAAATAATTTTATTCTAGATTTGCTACCTCTATGAGATGGTAAGTAAAAGAATGTTTTCGAGAAAAAAACTTATAGTAACTATGCCAGATGATCACCATGTTTTGTTCTAATAATATACACATAAAAGGGTCTTAAAATTAAAGTTCTAATTCTATTTTAGAGTACTTAGTGGAATGTTTGTGTGGTAGGAGGGACAGAACTTTGTATCACTAGTGTTCTTCTATCCTGAAAAGACATTTAATGAACAATTACTGGAATAATACAATTGCTTAGTAATTTTTAATTTCAAGTTTTGCATCTGCTTTCACATATCATAGAACATAAGATAAAGACTGAATTGGAAATACATTGTCTTTAGGAAGTGGTGGAAGTAATTTACAGCCTGCTCCTTTTTTTAATCTCATAATTTCAGTTTTACAACTTATATATCCAAAGCATGAGTAAAAGGCAGTTATTTTGGCCTTGAATTTTCCCTAATATTTGTTACTGTGTAGGAATTTGTGGAGCACAAGGATTCTTGCCCATTTTACTCAGTATTCCTGAAGGATCAAAAGGTGAGGATTGGGCCTCCAGTTTAATTTCATGCAGTTGGAGACCTCTGCATGTAGGTTGGTTTAGGGTACTCTTGACTAGAAGTGCTACTTAACCAGTTTGTTGCTGAACTGTGTATCTCAGAATCACAGAATATGCTGGGTTGGAAGGGACCCACAGGGGTCATGAAGTCCAGCTCCTGGCCTTGTACAGGACTGTCCCTGAGTCACATGAAAAAGTTGGCATTGTTTTATGCAGCTCTATTCTATTAAAAGCCAACCTGCAGGGGGTTCTTTCTCCAAAACATGAATTCAGAATGTATCCATTACCGATAAGTACACTCGTACATTGCCTCATTCTCATTAGCCAGCAAACAAAACTGGAAAAAATCTCCCACCAAGTTTGCTTTTGAGAGACAGAGGCTTTTTTTTCTGGCATCTCTCCACAATCACTGCTTGAAAGTACACTGTAATCTCTAGTGTACGTGGGGCCTTCCATTTAAGCTACTCAATGCAATTATATGTGGAATTTTAATTTACTGTTGCAGAGCACGCTTTTATTTCTTCTGCTGTGCCTGGGTCCCTCATTTTGCACCTGCAGTAATTTTGTGCAAATTGTGTACAGTCATATTGCAGTGCAAAGAGGAAAATGCCTGCAAATTTTGAAGTCCAAAGAGAGTCCCATCTGCAAGTCAGACTGCACATCCATATTTGTGTTACATGGGACATTTATTCCAGAGTTTATTAGAACTGGAGTTTCAGTTGGTGCTTTAGCTCAGCTCTTTATGTTTATTCCTACTAATTCAGCAAGGATTCCCAGTTTAGACGTTCTTTATAATCTCATATCTCTGTGAGAGCTGAAATAAATTATCTGGCAGTGAAACTGGAGAGAATTACATTCAGTAAGAGGAAGAAGCTTTAGGTTTTCTGACTTGTGTTGATGATTTCATCTTGATTATTACAAGTCCAATTTAAGCAAATGACCTATTTCCAGCTAATGCTCAAGTAGTTGCATAAAAACAGTCCTGATTCTTGTGGGGTGTTTGCCCAGAATTTATATAGAAACTAATTCTCAGACTTTATCAGACTGTGCCAAATTTATGACTGCTTAATCAACTGAAAATATTGCACACTGTTCAGCTGTGCAGCAGCTACTGCTACCTCTGAGGTTCTTCTTTGAAAAAATAATTTATCCCCTATTACAGATAAGAATAGCAGAAATTGATTTATCCCAAATGAATATTTATACTTGTATAATATTTTTTGCCAGTCTGTTGTTACATTTACTCATAGTGTGGATGTACTTACCTAGGTAGAGCGTAGGCATTTATCTGTCTGTGAAAGCTTATAAACTTATTTAGCAGGTCATTGTAAATTTTTCTATCTGTGAATAATTTGCTGTCTCCTTTAAATCTGCAATTGAATCTGTTTCCAAGACTGATTTTTTGGAAGTTTTGTTCAAAACCCAGAAGTGATTTTAAGCCCCCAGATGTCCATAACTCCTCCCTACTCCACCTTTCTTCTGATTCCCCTCCCCACCCCCGCCTTAGAGGTCTGTGTCACACCATTGCAGCAAATTCTAATTTTACCCCTTCAATGATGTTTTTTTTTCTAGTCATGTGGAAGCACTAGGAATTTGACATTCCAGGCAGCTTCTGTGTAGAACAATCTCATTCCTTTCATTTCCTTTATCTTGTTAAAATGTGATATATAACATACACTGACTTGCGCCCAAAGTCTTGCTCATAGAGGATGGCCCATGACAGTTAACTGTGGTTCTCTGCATCAGGTCACCCGCAGTTATGCACTCATTTTTTTTTCTACTATTGGTGCTTCTTCTCAAGACACCAAAATAGCTGGTGGACTGGCCATCCTTGTAATCTGTTTTCAGTGAATGGTTTTGCCTTGCAGATGCTTGCCTGCTCTCTCCTTTCATTTCCTGCTGGGTCTATTTCCTGTAAAGGTGCTTGTATGAGAAAGCAAAGAACTTTATTACTAAGGGAGTGTAAGGTAGGCAACTACTGATGACTTTTAGGCACAGGTTGCTACCAGTGTGGCAGGCTAAACTGAAGCATTCAAGTTCCAAAGTTCTGCTCTTATGGGGGAAAACAATTGCTTCCCACTTCTTGGATTCCTTCATGTACCTATTCCTTTCCCATGAAGGTAGCAAATGACTGTAGTAACAGTATTCCTACTCTTGGGAACTTGCTAAGGTGCACAGAAGCAGGTGAGATAAATCTAAGGTCTTTGAGCCTTAGATATGAACTTTCTGGGACCAAGGCAGAGTAAAGAGCTTATCATAGAGCTTGTCATGAGACAAGTCCCAGAAGAGCGATGGAGTTCAGGTGGAAGCAGAATATAATTTTGGATGGCCCATAGAACCCACTGGTTTGTTGTAATCCTTGTGGAGTGGTGAATTCTGTTTATGTTCAGGATGTCTCTCAGAATGTAAAGTTTACCCATGAGCAGTTTACTGAGCAATAATTTACTGGAGTTTTTGGAGTAGCCCTTCTGTTATGTAATTGTGTTACTGATGATACCAGTCTCCTGTGCTGTGGATCACTGTTGAGGGTTCAGAAAATGCAGTGTAGGGCTGGTACAACAAATGCAGCCAAAAAATGGTACTCTTGGCAGCTTGGAAACTGCAACAGGAGACCACAAGATACAGGTCACTGTTTGTAACGGCACCTACAAGGGCTGCAGCTGAAGGTGGAAAAAAGTTTTGTACTTCAGGTTTCAACCTCTACCTCTTTTTCTTATTTTGTTGTGTTGCTTGTGCTTCTTTAACTGTTTCTTCCCATACATCAGATGCTGCCCTTGTCTTATCACAATCCAATATGTATTCATAGAGGGGATCATAGGGGGATTCATTTATCTGCTGAATATTTTCCAGGTCTGCTTCTGGGAGCTGGCTTAGCTTTTTTAGCCTCATCGATGTCAGGCAAATTGTCTTGCCATATAGCGACTACCACAAATCTTGTTTGATCTCTTTCCACAAGTATGAAACTGACTGTCTTATACAGTTGTGGGGCAATTCCTGATGTCCTTGATGAAAACAGCAGTAGCTGCCCAGTAGATTAGAGCAACTGAGAAGATTGCAGTATAGTATACACTTGTAAACCAGTGAAGTATGTCTCTTGGGTAGCATCTGCTTACTACTGGCAGAACTGAACAGGTTATAGAACAGTTTCAGCCATTTGTAAGGAAAATGTGAACTGAAGCATTAATTTATTATGTATGGTAGCTACAATCTGGCAACAGGGATTTAGTGAACTTTTCAGTCATCTATTCTCCAAAGAACATAAATCATAAACCAGCACTTTTCCCCTGCCACTTTCACTAATGCTCACTTTAACATTACACTTCCATAACTTTATGAGAGGCAGTGAGATAAGTCACAGAGGCATTTGAAATTTGTCTCAGCTAGCAGAACTTTCAGGGTGTAAAGTAGGGAGGAGGGGAAAGAGAGAGTCCTTTTGGGAACATGTTCAGTTTAACTTCTGTGGCAGCTTACTGAGTGTAAATACACAGAAACAACACCACCCACCCCACTCCCAACCCTCCCTTATTCAAGGGCACCCAGAAGATAGGTTTGCTTCACCCAAAGGGTCACTCAAGGGTATCCAGCAGAAAAATAGTCACTCCCTCAGAAGAAGGGTTGAGGGTACTCAATCCAGTGTCCTTGCCTGGCATCCCAGCCGCAAGGGGAGGGCTTCCCCTTGCAGACTCATTGCTCCTAGGAAAACCACATTCAAGGGGTTTTTTGGGCAGAGTGCCATGTACAGCCTGGCTGGTTTGGGGCTTGTGATCATGCAGAGCAATGGTCCAGAACTGCCCGGGACCCCTGTGTATCTGTGTGTGCGTGTGTGTGTGTATGTGCCACTAAAGAATGTTAGCACAAAGGGGAATTTAAAGAAAGCACACAAGTGAGTTTAATGGGTTAGTTTAAACTCAAAGGAATTTTGTAATTTGCACTGAAATTGTTTAATCTTATTCACTGAGTTTAGAAAACTCCAGTTGATGTAATAGCTGATGCTTTTCCTAGTTTGCATTTTAAATGAATTTAAGGCTGTGGAAAGTACTTCCTTTAGGCAGAGATATTCTAAGTGGACCAAGAATAGTGCAGGGTGTATCAGCAACTTCACCCTGAGAATGTCACCTCCAGACACAGGCAAGTAGCTCTGCAGTCATGTCCTTTCAGCTTTGCTTCCTCTAGAGATACTAAGGATGATTCAGCAAGTTAACATCATCATCATCATCATCCAGAAATTCCACTCTGCAGTAGCATAAACCTGCAGTTTCATTACTTTCACATTTCTTCAGTTAACTGCAGGGAGAAATATGTTTTGACATGCAAGGAGTTTCTGTCTGTATTGCCTGCTTTTCAGTTATGTGCCTGATCTTATCCTGCTGCCTTGAAGTCTATAAGGTGGTATTTATTATCTAATAATGAAAGAAGGCTATGTTGAATTTCTTTGACTGAATTTTAAGCAGTGACTTGAAAGGTACTTTCTACAAAATCTCTTTTTCAGTATCTATGCATATATCTAGTTTGGGTTTTTGTGAATAAAATCAGCACCTGCTTCTCCCATAGTCCCAGATTCTTTTTCAGTGAGAATATTGACAGAAGCATATCTGTAGAAAGGGTTTGATCCTGGAAGGACTTAAGTGATAAGCATAGTTAAACATGTGAGCATCTTCTGCATTGAATTTTTGAGAAGGTGTAACTCTGTGCTCTTTGCAAAATTTCTTTTTGTGTCTTTCTGGCATTACATTGGAAGCACTGATCTTGTGTTGAAGCACCTGCAGTCATGTAATGTAATGGATGGTAAATTGCATCTCCTTGTAATAGTTCATAGTCAAATTACTGTGAGAAAGACAATTTTGGAAGGTCTCTCTGAAATACACATATTTTTTTCCCCAAGAAGTGAAGATTAATGATTGGAAATGGATGCTGAAAAGAATTCTAACAGTCGCTGAACTACTGCTCCATTTCTGCTGGGTTGGCTGAGCAAAGTGAAGTTCATGTCCTTTCCCTTTTCCCCTTTCCAGCCAATGTATCTTGTAACTACGGCAGTAAATCTAAGGGTAGTCACACAAATGTCCTTTCCAAGTATCTGCTCTCCCCATGTGGTTACCTAAGTGCTCTCCCCATGGGGTCTCACTGGTGAGCAATCTTTACTTTGTAGGTCGGTGATATGGCTTCGTTATCACTGCCCTACGGTCACTCATTGATGAGCTACTTACTGAATGTGCAGTTCTAGTTCATCCTCTTTGTTGACCTTGAGCTTCTTTACTTTTCATCTTGAATAATGTTTTCACAGATTTCACAGAATATTCTGAAGTTGGAAGGGGCTCACAAGGACCATCAAGTCCAGCTCTTAAGTGAATGGCCCATACAGGGATCGAACGTGGACCTTGGTGTTACCAGCACCATGCTCTAACTGTTGGCTCTGTAGCAATCCAGCTCCCAACTAGCAGTTCCTGTCTCCTCAGTGAATTTTATTCCAGGCTCCTTATATTTGTTACACCTTAGTCAGTTCCAGTGTTTCTGTATCCTCCTGTGTTAATTTCTGTAGGGTATACGAAGTAATTTTCTTTGGGTGGAAGAGTCAGGATGGTTCTACTGTACAAGGGGAGTCAGAGTTGGACTTTGCTGCTAAGGTTTTGTGGTGGGTTCACCTTGGCTGAATGCCAGGTGCCCACCCGGCCGCTCTATCACTCCTCTTCCCAGCTGGACAGGGAAGAGAAGAAGGGTGGAAACAACAGAACCAGCACAAATCGTGGGTTGCGATAAGGCAGTGTATATTGATACAAAAAGCAAAAGCAAAAGCAGGGTGCGCGCACACAAAGCAGAAGCAGCAACAAATCTCTGCTCCCCATGTGCAGCAATGGTCGGCCACGTCTCTGGGAAGCAGGGCCCCTACGCGTGTGTTGGATGTTAGCAGGCAGCCATTGGAGACAATGAGTGCCCGCCCCTCCTGCTTCCTGCCCCAGCTTTTATATCTGGGTTGACGTCATATGGTATGGAATATCCCTTTGGTCAGTGTGGGTCAGCTGGCCTTTTTGTGTCCCCTCCCAGGATCTTACCCCTGACTGAACAGTGAGTGCTGCACTCAGTGGTAGCCAAAATATGGGTGTGTTATCGACACCAATGCAGAGCACTGTGAGGGCTCCTACGGGGAAACAAATTCTGGCTCAGCCAGACCCACCTAAGTTTGCACAGAAAGTGATTTGTATTTCACTTTCTCTTAGGTAATTTGAATGGTTGAAACATAATTGTTCAGCTAAGCTGAAGCAAGACATTGCTTTGAAATGGTTCTTATGCCAGCAGATCATTATCAATGAACCAAGAATCAAAAACCTGAATAGATTTTAAAATCTTCACTGCCCCTGCTCTGCAAATGACTTATATGTTTGTCTTTGATATCATAATATTTTGCCTAGTCCTCCCTTAGAATTGCTCAGTTTTCTGTACCACATGAAGCCTGATGGATTCAGAAAATGTTCTGCTTTACCTGAAAACCTCAAAAAGGCAAAGTTTTTGCAGAGTAATTCTCATGTATTATTTTTATTCTATTCTTTGGAAGAACTTATAATTTGTATTAAGCTTTTGGTGGTGTAACCTCTGGCAAAGTGGTCCCTTATTGTAGATTTGTAGAACTGTGTGCAGGTTCAAAGAAAAGCATAGCTATGGCAACACAGGGTTAATGTGTTGATACAATTCAGGAACTAAAAGCATGGTGTTAGCTTGGCTCTGCACAACACACAACAAAATGTTAAATTATTTGATTTAAAAAAATAAATAAAAAAAGAAAGGCAGTCTCAAGGCTGAAAATCTGTAAGCATTCTGAGTTATCAGAAAGTCCTTCTCCTGAATTAAAAAAATGAAAAAAATAAATCTACAGGCTACACTGATTCTGAAATTGTTTTTCAGTAAATGAAGGTAGCCAAGAGTCAGTCTATTGTGTATGTGATAAGGTTAAATGAGACACAACTGTACTGTGACACAACTGTACAATATTTCTTATACCTGATGGACAAGGATAGTTCTGCTTCTGTTGAAGCCAAATAATATGGCGCTTGGAGATAATTTGCATTAAGTAGATTAAGCTTAAATAGCATGCAATGCCAGTGATAGCTGAAAGATGAGTCTAGCAAAAAAGCAAGAAATAAATGCTTTCCTGAAGTAAGAAGCAAGATGTGCATTGTGATAGCGAAGTTTTAATAAGATGAAAACTTATTAAGGATAATTGAGGATAATTCATTATGGTGCTACAGAAAATGTTCTGGTTGCAGAACAGATTATAAACTTTATTGTTGTTAGTAAATTATGATAGTTGTTTGGCTGCACTGCTTCAAAAAAAATGACAGATTCGATGTTCTAGTGTTAGGGACTCACTGCATGTTGTGTACTTCACACAGCGGAGATGGTTTTAATCAGGCATTTTCATGGCACAGTGTGTTTCAGATGTTCTCTGTTGTGTATATGAAAGTAATTTATTTTAGCAGCTGGAAAATGCACTTAAGTCTGTGTTATACATTGATTTGTAATTTTCTATTTTCTTGCATGCTGATGGCATTTAAAGACTGAATTGTTCACAGCAGTAGATGTTTATTCTAGGGGAGGTAGAATAACATTCCTGTACGCTCACTTGGATCTTGTTAGTGCACCCTACTGGTTTCGTTATGTATTTGAATAAATGGATAGATATGGACAAGACAGGCTCATGAAAACTCATAATTTTCTGCACTACATGAGGCATTGTAAAGAATATTGCCTCAAATCCCATTGTCAGGCATTGTAGGGAATAAAGATAAAACTGCAGCACAAAGCAAATTATCTTTGGCCAACGGGGAAAAGGTGTATTTGAAAAAAGCAAAAAACTGCATCAGATAGGGAGATGACTCAGTTTGTCATGCCATCGGTCAATGAAAAATTACTGCTTCAAAGGAGTTAGTCTAATAATGCAAGTCTCTTCTGCAGTTGTCATGTTTCTTTAAAATGTGATTGCATAGCGCATCTTCCTTGGTGTACTTCATAGTCTTTTTCCTCACCTGGCAAAAACTAGAAAGGGGAAGAGGAACTGCCTTCTTATTTTAGGCTAATAATGTCCCATTTCCAATTTTTGGAAGGCTTTCTTTACCTAGGTAGCTGTGCTTAGTAATGTTTACCCCTAAAATAATAGATCTCACACACTGAATACAGGAAATTCTTGATTTTGCTCCTTGCATTTGTCTCCTCTGCTCTGGGACCCATGGGAGGAAAGGATCCCTTTGAGAGGAATGGAGAAGCTGGACATGACTGGAAATTATTTTATAAAAGCTGATCTGATGTTAACCCCTAAGAAGGTAGTAATGCATGGTTCTAGAAGGCAAGTCGTTCGAGGTTCTGAGAGCTGCAGTGTTTGGACCTGATCAGTGTATCAATTGGCCAGGCTCTGTTGAAGACTAACTCGTTCTGCATCGCTGTGCTTGTGATGTTGATTCCTTCAAGATGTTATAGTGTCTTCATGGAAACCACCTGGGTTGTCCTAAATCTTTCAAATAAATAGTTTTATGAAGAGTAGTTGGTGGTGATAGTTGCCACTTAAAATTTGTCACGTTCTGAAATGTAAAGACAGAAGTTTATATTACAGAGTTTTATTTAACATTTTTCAACTCTGCCTTTTTGTTTTTGCAAGGTGCTTTACAATCAAATGACTGAAATAATTGTTCCCTCACCCATTCAAACAAAATAGAGAAAGCCACTGTCAAGCGGGTACTTTTGGACATTTTGAAAATGCGGGAGGTCAGAATAGAAAAATACTTTGATACAAGAAGATCAGCTTAATTAAGGCTTTCAAAAAGCTCAACTGTTAAAATCTGCCCTGGTAAGATGAATAGATTCTAAGGAGTCTGACTTGGAGGGGTAAAAAAGACATCATCTATGTCTAGTACAATGTACTTGACAACAATGCAACTAAATCTTTTCTTACTGCTTGTATTTGTGACCCTGTATTTGCATTTCCTACAGTTCTCTCCAATTACAATGAGTATTTTAGCAGTGGCATGAATCAAGTCTTTGTACTGAGATAGATTCTTGTAGTGATTAATACCTTGTGGGTTTTAGAACCTAACTGCAGGAGTGGTGCGTTGGCAGAGGCAGGTGGCAGATGTATTCTTTTGTTTGGCATTCTCATCTTGTAATAGTTAAGAAGAGTGAACTTGTGGAAATGCTCATTGATAAGTTATGTATTTCAGGCCAGGATTTTGTGCAAAGCCTTTCAGAGTGCAAAGATTAAAGGTTGTTGTGCAAATCTTCTTCTTTATGGCAATTACCTTTTCAGAATGATTTCTATGACTTTTAACTCAATATTAATGCTTTAGTTGAGGGATATTTTATACTACATTTCCCAGAAAGCTCATGTGGCTGACATCTGAACACTCTTAAAATAAATCATAATCTCTCATTTTGGTGCCAGATTGATGTCTTATGATTTTCTCATATAGTGTCATAATCAATTCTCCTACAAAGTATCTTATTGTACAAAACTGCACAATGATGTATAAAACTGTGTATTATTTATTATTTCCATCTTGAGGCCTTATTACTTCATTAACTCTGACCTTTTCTGTCAGATATTGTTGATTCAGCAGAATCTCCCAGCAGAATTAGGAGTTTGTTCTCAATATTGATATGTGTTCCTGTGTTATCTTACTTATATTCAAATAGAGTTTTCTGCAGTATTTTTAGTAGGGACTGTGTTTTTTCAGTTCTTTCAATTTCTGATAACATTTTCTTGCTCATTTATACTACCCAGACCTACAGAAGTATTGATGTTAAACAAACAAAATTTCTTGTTAAGAATCAGCAAGAAGTAAAGGTCTGCTTGAAGTTTTTTTTAAAAGACAAACAAAATAAAATTGTTATAGTTTGGGACTCAAATTCTTCCTATGAAAAACAGGATTTTAGTCTCAAGAACTGCTGTGCTAATTCTAGAAGTTTTGTTTTCTGAGCAGATTCATTATTTAAGCCTCATGACTTTTTCTTTCAATAATTCTTAGGTTTTATTAATAATACAATAATTTCTGTATAAAAGATGTAAGATGACACTGATATATCATTGCTTAGGGCAATGTAGATTATCCTGATGAAGAGTGCAGAAATGTCTCAGTTCATCAGGGAAATGAAGGGCTTGACCACTGCATTCTTGAGTTCATATACTGCACAAAGGTACTGATACTATGTGTGCTAAATTATGCTTCAGATTTAAATTATAACTAAGATCTGCACTGTTTTTGAAAGAGCGCTTCAAACATCTGCCTGTCTGCATTTTATTTTAATCCATACAGTCACTTCTGGAAGTACTTGAAGGCTTTAAACTGGACCTGAAGTTCACTGGAGACCCAGTCTGTGAAAAATGCTAGTATGTGTTTATCATGAGCCTGCGGAATGAAGAAAAATGCTATGAGGATTCTTGTACTATGTTGCTCTTCTCCCTGCTTGATTTTGCTCTCTTCTCTCAGCCTTCTGTACATCTCTATCCCGGTAGTGGTTTCCCAGTCTCATACCTTTCAGGGATAGTGGCTTCTCTCTTTCTTGGTTGTTTTCTTGGATACGATAGGGATTGCATTGGGACTACTGCAATTTCAGTTAAGGAATGTGAGAGCTAAAGGAAAGTTGTGGGTTTGCTGTGATTTTGGTTTTTTGTTTTTAGTTTGGTATAAAGTTTTGTATCCCTTGTTTGGTGGTTCTCCCATCCTTCTTTCTTGGTTCTTTGTTTTTATTTCAGCACTGGAAGGATGTCTGTTTCATTGAGGATCAGAGGACTTTCCCCCTCCCACCCCCACCCCAGTTTCAGTCCTTTCCTTCACAGCCCCTTTTTTCACTGAACATTTGGAAGAGTTTTTTTTTCTCATGTGTGTCCTCCCTCCACAATGTCCTTTCTTCCTCAAATTTTTCTATGCTTGCCCTGATTCAGAATTCAAATATTTATAAGCAGCTGGGCAAAATTTGACAAAACTGGAGCATATCTCAGTTGTGAATGGTTGTCCTAGGCTCTCCTTTTCTTTTTTTTTTTCCTTAGGTCAATCATGAATATATGGGACTGCGGTATTAGAGTAGGCAAAAAAAAAAGGCTTTTAACATTTAATGATTATTTATTATTACCAGCTTTATTTAAACCTTTCTTCTCATGGTTGTTTTTTTTCCTTACAGATTCTTCTGAAGGGCCTCTAGCAATCGGAGTAGACTGTTGTCAGCTGGATGTGCTGTGTCCATTTACTTCTTGTAGAAATGCAGAAATCTGGGAGCTATGACTCCCCTTGGTAAAAGCTGTGCCCATTCTTTGGTGGGTCATGCCAATCCATGTGCCCATTAATGCTGTTCTGAAGAAGGGCAGATGCCAGGCTTATTTGCCTGTAGTTTCTGGATCTCACTTGGAAGACTTTAAAATTTGGAGCATGATTTCAAATCTTCTTTTCTTCTGGTATAGAGTCATTTTGACAGAGATTGAGAGTTTGAGAACTCTATGCTAAAATTATTATCTGTCATGTCTTTTATATTGTTGGATAAAAAAGGGATGGGGGGTACATTGTGAGTGAAACAAGGGTCTTAGGGCTTGTATTCCCCTGCTTGCCCAGGGAAAAATAAGAATACTTCCCATTCCCATGCACAAATAGAAAATGTTCTTCTTTTGACCTTATTAATTCATGGTATTGACTCAGTGACTCAGAGAGGTTACACAAAAGTACCTCCTGAAATTTCAGGGAACCTTCTAGGTATAAGTCCACTCATACCACTGATATTTCTGAGCTACAGACTAAATTAAAACCCTGAGTGTTGAGACCATCCCTGTTTCCTAATACTCTCTCTTTCTCTCACCTCCTTCCCAATTAAAATGCTGCAATAGAAAAGAAGATTGCTACCCTTTCTAATTTGGTGTTTATTACTTCTTCTAATCTGCAGTTATAGCAGATTTCAAAGTGTCTCCTGTGGGGAGAGCTGCTGCTTCTTCCACATTTTTGGCTTTATACTTGGTTGCTAATGCAACACATCTGACCTCACTTGAAGGAGGATTTTCAAGGAAAAGACAAAGTTTGTCACGCTCTCATTATAAGGTGTGAGAGATTACATTAAAAATAATAAATAGTTAAATGGCAACTACAGTACATTGCTTTGATTAAAACTTTATATAATACAGTAAGCCTGTAAGAAAGCCTAGGTGTGCTAATTTTTCCATTAAAAAAAAAATCAAAGTTCTTTCTACTATTCTCAGAGTAAAGTTCAGTATTTTCTTGTGGGTACATAGTGTTTGTTTCCCACCCCAACTTTGTTACTGAACCTTATCTAGTAAGGGTGAAGTAAGCCAGTGTAGCCTCTATAGTATCAGCTGTGACTGGACGCTGTAGTTTACAGAACCTGATTCAGCAGGAAAGCTGCCTGTACCACAGGATTGCAGACCCTGGTTGCTGTACAGCTTTTTTTTCAAAACCTCAGGTAAGTCTTCTTTGTGAGATCTCACGTCAGGTCTTCTGTAAACTAGAAAATCACCCTTCAAGTGAGATCAAATATGTTGTATTAGCAACCAAGTATAAAACCAAGAATGAAGAATGTGGAAGCAGCAGCTCTCCCCACAGGAGACGCTGTCACAAGAGTTTAGGTGAAACTTCTAAAACTCAGAAATATTCTACATGCCCCCCTCTATGATGGTTCTTAGAATGCAGATATTTTAGTTCTGTGAACTTGACCAGTTGAGTTTCTGCTGGCTTGGCTTGCTTTATGGCAGAGTAAAATGAATTAAAAGTGAAGGTATTCTGAGTGACAGCTTGGGTGTGCCAGGATGCTGCAGATGTAGAAGTGATGGAAATGTACTATTTATATCCTTTGTTAATTCTAAAGTCTTAGCATGCAAATTTGCCATAGGCTTTCATGACAGCTCAGTCATGGAATTTTTTAGGGGAGATACATTCAAAATTATCAAAGCTGGATTTGAAAAATGAAAGTCAAAATAATACAGGATGTGGGTTTCTGATGAAAACTTGGTCTATATTGTTCTAATGTTTTTATCATAGAAATGTAGTGTTATACTTTTTTTTAAAGTTAAATGGAATTAGAAAAATACTGGTCCACTGCAATGAGCCCTTAACGAACTACAAAAAGAAGGCTTGACATAGACTTATAAGCAAGGTGATGTTTTTTTTCAAGCCTGTCTTGTGAATTTGTTTTAATACTAGGAAACAGGAGAGAAGGTATTAAGTTGGAAGGCACCTACAGAGAAGCTGGTAATAAAGATTTTCAAACATGAATGGAAAGAATATATATGTGATGGTTTGTGTGCTGTAGTTGTACTAGTGAATTTATAATTCATGTCACATCCTCACAGCTGGAAATAGACTTTGAAAGAAGAAACAATTTTTTCTTTTAAAAGATTATTAAAACCTGAGATTATTACTTTTGAAAGTATAGGGGTGTGCAGTTAAGGAAGTATTTGCTTGGAAAGTAACTGCTGTGACTCAGCATGTAGCTACAATTGCCTACTAGAGCTAAATGTAAAATAATCAGTTAATGGCCTTGCATATCCTACATCATTACCTCCTGCAGCCCTAGTAAAATACTCACTGTGGTGGCAGCATTTCTGCTGCATTTAGAGTCCTCAAGCACTATTTGAATGCAGGAGAACCATTGGAGTGAAAGGGATATGTAAGCAGACAGATAACTCTCAAGTCTGGTAGGACTTCCTTCAGTGGTGGAAGAGGACTGCAGATTTGCCATTTATAAAGTCGTAGGTGAGACTCTCAGCTGTTCTCACCAATAAAAGTGGAAGTGCAGAACTTGCCTGCAAGATCCTGATCTCAGAGCCTGTAAATACCTATTTTAGAGCCTATAATACTTAGAGCCTGTAAATAATTCTTTTCTGCTAATTTCTCTCAGACCTTCATAAACTGCATTGCCATTCTTGGTTTTATTCCTTTCTAGTTCAGTTTGCTTTTTCCCCCCCCCATCAACTTATGTAAAGTTGAGCTAAAGAATCCAATGTAGGTTTTGTATTTTTTTAAATAGCTTAATGCGACCCGCCTTTATCTGGTATCTAGACTTCCTGGTCTTATCAGTAATGTCTTGTTCATCCATCACAATATTTTACCGTGCAGTCCTAATGTACTTTGTGCTAGTGTTGTTTGTTTATTCAGCTTTTACAATAATACCTGTTAAATTGTAATAACAAACTCTTTGAGGTAAATCACTGTTTTAATAAACTTGTACCATAATTTTTAAGGCACAAGTCTAATGTCTTAGAATGTGGCAGCCAAAGGCAGAATTTGCATTCCTGCACAGCATTTATTCTAAAAGTAATAATTTCTGATAATAAGAAAATGAAAATAATAAGATGTGAATTTAAAGACATTAGGGTGGGGGTCATGATGTGAATTGTTTGGCTACAGTCCAAGTATTTTTCAGCACACTGTCTTTGAGAAGTCTTTTTTCTTCTATTTTTCTCCCTCGACAGTGACTAAAAGGGAGAGCTTTGGGGAGAGCTGAAGGCTAGAGAAACCCTGTTAATGATTGTGTGACAGAACCTTCTCCCACCCGCTAACCATTCTCACTGTAGGACTTCAAAACTGAATTTGGGTTCTATTCACTTAGTAGCTTATTCTGTTGTCAGAGAACTGTCTGTGGAGGATCTACTATCATTGTGCCTTCTGTTGCACATTTCTTTGACACTCTTGCTCCAGTGCAACCTGGGAGTAATTGCTCAAGCAGTACTTCCCACCACCTCTCATTTCAGGGCTTCTCTGAGGAAAAAGATATCAACCCGATTTTCTCTGGTATTTAAAACCTCCCCTGTGAGTCTTATGATATCAGTACACATACCAATGAATGGTGGAGAAGAAAGAGATAACAATAAACACCCTCAAAAAATCTTTACAGTGATGAACAGTGAAAACAATGAATTATGCTGTGTGTGCAGCACAGTAGAGTATCACGCTCATGTTCTGTCATTCTTTATTGTAGTATCTAATTGTGTGCCATATGCAAGTAGACCAGGGTTAAAATACTAGGTGTGCCTTATGTCTGCAGTTGCAAGAAGAATAAACCTTGTTTTGAGCTAGTGAATTTAATTCTCTTTCTGGAGGCAAGAAAAGAATGGCAAAAATAATTTAGGAAGGTGAACAGGTACCTGAATTTCTTTGGTACTGAAGACTTCCAAAGTTACCTTCTCTAAATAATATGTGCCATTAATATATTCACTACTACAGTGGTTTGAGGAATTTTTTTTTCTTTGCACCATGAGGATGCTTATACGCATATTTAAAAAAAAGGAGTTTACTACTTTTAAATTATAGTAGTAAACTGGTGATCTGATTTTACAACATGTGCACACCCATGTCTAAGCACACAGGCTGTCTGTTAATGACACTGCTCATTTTCTGAAGGACTGGATGGGAACCGAAATCTTTCTGCTCAGTGGTTCCAGGAAGGTGTTGTGGATGCAATCTGGCATCTGTATGGTGCCAAAAGCAGGCCCTATGTATCACTGTGGTTAAACAATGAAATGGAAATCTTTCTTGCAAAAAGCGGGAAAAGAGAAAACTTAGCATCTTTTGAAAGAAGTTGAAGAAAACCTCATTTACAGGTTAGCAATAATTCGCAACTTTCCTGTCTTCTCTGAGTGTAGCATTTTCTTAGTCTTACAGAACAGGCTGTGAGAGATGGAGGAAGGAAGCATGAGAAATACAGGTACATTGTTTTAAACACAGCATTGTAACTCAGAATTTCATGTTGCTGTTCTGCTAGAAATAATATAAGAACAACTAACATATGTCCCACTTTAATGAGGTTTCCTTAGAAAGCTATTTTGTATGAGCTCAAGGCAACCGTGCAGTTGCTAGTCAAGAAATAAATGAACCATCTTTCACTTGGATTCATTATCCTGCAGATCACTGCAGTTGGTAGGGAAGATACAAGGTAACGATGCACTTTCTAACTGCCAAAAATCCGTTCAATTAATTTTTTAGACCATGATTTTTTGATTTTCTTATTATTAGTGGCATACTTGGGTGCTATGTTTCTTTATTTGAAGTAATATGCAAATCATACCTTAAGTAGTTTGATTTCAAATACTTCTGAAACCAACATTGATTGCAGTGAATTCTGGCCAGTCTTTCTTTGGGCTAATCTATAAAGAAAATGGCATACATCCTTGTTTCCTGAAACCTCTTATTTGAGTGGAATTTAAGGTTAATGAATTTTTTTTTTATCCAAATCAAAGGTTTACCCCAAAGGTTACACAGCTGCTTACTTGCTTACTGATATGGGGAAAGAAATGTCAGTGAAAGGGGTATTAAAATGTGCCATGATCTAGTAAACTGACTGGAGTTGGACCAAGGGTTGGACTTGATGATCTCTGAGGTCTTTTCCAACCCAATCAATTCTATGATTTTATGATTCTATGATTCTATGATTTTTGTGATATTGACACTTGTACATGGAGATTTATCTGGAGTGAGTTCAGCAGTCTTGTTTCAGATGAGTTTACAAGCTCTTCTGTGGTCTCATAGATGCTTGAGAACCTATGACATGGGCTCAATTTAAACTCCTCATTTATATATTCTCCCAGTGGTTGAAAGAAAAAAATGTAAATACACTGTAAAAACAGGGATGCTCTCAGAGGAATCAGACACAGAAGCAGCATACTGTGTGCGATTGTATTACAGTTACTAGAATAGCTAGACACTGCCAACAGCCTTTTCCACTGAGCACAGTGTTGGCTGTAACACAGGTTAGGGAACCAAACAGGCTATTTGTAATCAACGGAAAAAGTAGGATGCTAAGCTTCAGTGAGCAGATTGTGGAGCAATTGTGCAGAGAATCTGAGGAAAGTTAAAACAGCTTTTAGTTCATGGGCTGTTTACACAGAGTTTAATGCAGTGGATAAACTGTTGATGACTTTTGCAATTGCATTAGGCCTTGTATCCATTCCAATCTCCTTTGCCTTACTGCTGGGAACAGCACAGTGGTGTTTGTCTTCTGTACCACTAATCTTAAAACTGGCAGAGTGTGTGCAATGAAGGGATTGGGTCTGTTGCTGCCCTCAGATAGGATGGAGCAAGCCTTTACTGGTAACACAAGCCTTTTGCAACTGGATGTAGCACTGTGGATATTTGTCCTTTGAGCTCCTCCGTACATTTTGGTTCTCTGAGGGACCAGAAGGGAAGTGCTGCTGCTTTTGTAATTGATTTTGGCATTTTCATCAGTCTTGGATTTAGGACAGTAGTGACCAGGGTCTTATATTGGAAATACCTATTGCAATAAAGTTTAATTTACACCTTATCATTTTATTAGTGTATGATTATGATCAGGAGTTTATTTCTTCACAAAATGTATGAGAAACCCCAACCACTTCCTTTTATGATATGGAGCTTATGGAGCTTATGGAGGATTAATTTCCTAAAATGCATAACCCTACTGATCCTTTTCAGTGAAGATCCTCTACTACCTATACCCATGTCAGGTTTCTTGAGAGAATGTACATCATGTTACAACTATTGGTTGTGTTTTAAGCAGCTGTCATATTATTGTTGGTTGCTTTTCTCAGTGGTCTTGTGCTATGACAGCTTTGTTCAAATATGCAATACTTGTATGGCTTTTTGTGTAGAGTAGCAGGATTTTTTATTTTTTTTTTTTGTCAAAATGCTAATGTGCTAGAATATAACTGTATTTCTGTTTTTAGGGCTTTTGGCCTATGGTGAACCCAGAACTCTGTGCCATGTGGAATGACAGTGCATATAATTGACAATTAAAACCTTCTGAAAAAGGAGAAACAAAGCATGTACTTCATATTAAATTCATTTCTCACAAGAAACAACTAAGCATTTTTCATTGCCTTTTTAATTTGCATAGATTTACTCTAGAATTTGGGCTTTTTCTGCTCAGATGGACTATAAGGGCCTATGTTTGTATCAGCCGTAAAAGCATACAGCTTCAAGTTGGGATCACAGAAATGATGGTCAAGAAGGTTTGGTTCTGAAGAGTAATTTACTCCTGCTATGGTTATAGCACCCTCAGATGCACAAAAGACAAATATATTCACCTGCTGTTCCTCCTGACAGAGTGTTCCCGCAGCCCAGCCAGTTTTTCCTTCCATTAAAAAGTTCCTGCCTGCATGCCTGACTTTTATTACCATTATAGTGTAAAACAACATGGGTGAGCTTAGAGAGCAGTGAGATATAATGATTGTGAGAAGTCCTTATTAATTTCCCCAGGATTTGAACTGATTTCAACTGTCAATATTTTTCCCCACCACTCAAACTCTGACTTTTTTCTTATTGACATTGAAGAGTGATTGTCACTGTTCATTTGAAGCCGTTAAATTTCCAATATGCTTCAGGCTTTTTTGTAATATCTAAGACTGAACATCTAAAGAGCTACTTGCCTAGATTACAATAGCTACTTATTTGGACAAAATACATTTGTGCATGTGTACAGATACATACATACTTTCATATACACATATATAAGTAGTTGATACTCTCAGTGAACATTTAATAATTTATTTTCCTGGGTTATATGGTGGTTTTTTGTGTTTTTTTTTAACTTCATGGAAGTTCATGAGTATGACTGTTCTTAATGAGAAAAAATATCCCATAGGATTCAATGTGTATTAGGATACAGCACTTGCTTCTCCACTGCCTTGCACCTTACATTGTTTTATACTTAAGTAGGATGGGTATCAAATAGTACCAGTGCAAAACAGTGACAGAAGACTGGAGAAAAGGAATATTGAAGACAAGTATGGCCCTAATTGTTTCTTGCAACAGTATCAGGCTCATAAATAAATGTAATAAATCTATGTCTTCTGCCAAACAAAGCAGAAGAATTAATTTGTTTTTTGGGATGTTGACATGATGGGTCACATCTTGAACCTTCTGATGTTGCAACAAGCAAGTGATTTATAGTTTGTCATCTATAATTAAGAGTTTCAAGTGGAGGTGTTTATTACTCTTACCACTGCAGTAAAGCAACACCTGCAGTCAGTGCTTGCACAAGTATATGACTTGTGACATTAGCCTGTGATTATTCAGATGGGTTCCTGCTCCTGCAAACTGCTAGCTTGTTTTCTGCTGTTGGAGAGCATGCTGAACTGAATATTTAAGAACAGAATTAAATAATGCTTATAATTTAAGGGAGAATTCCTACATTCTGACTACCTTTTTACAATTTTCAAAGTGTCATTGTCATAACAAATACCTGAGACTGTACCCTGAGACTCTGTAGAAGTTTTGTCTGGAGATCAGTAACTAGTATTACTGTGCAGCACAGGAGAGCTCAGTTACACCATCTTACTGAAGAAAAAAAGTCAGGTCTGAGTCGAGGGGAAGGATCACCTCACTCAGTCTGCAGGCAGGACTCTTCAAACGCCTTTTAATATTCCCCTTGCTTATGGCAGAAGGCTCCCTTCTTTCATAGTCTCTCATCTTAAGCCACATAAAGCAAAGTTCTCCAAATGATCACAAATAATTTTGATTGATGCAGTTCTGGCTTTGAAGAGTTCTGGGGTCTGATTTCATATCAAAGCCTTGGTTTTACCTTGACATTCTTAAGCAGGAAAACTCGTGGAGAAATTCAAGCACTTAAGTCCCTTTGAGCACACTTATTGGCTCCTAGCTCAGCTTTTCTGATTCCCAGTGAATACCGAGGGCAGCTCAGAGACTGCCTCTGCTTTGCATCATGGAGAGACTCTCCAACAAGGCTTATCAATCAAAGGGTTTACATAGAAAATAAACACTTTTGAAGTAAGACTGCAGCTTATTTTTTATTGCATTGCCAACTGCAAAATGCTAAGTTTTTGTGTTATGAGTTCTGCCAAATACTGATGTTTTTAATGGTCTTTGACAGGGATTGAGAAAGGTGCAAGGCTGAGAATAACTGAACTCTCTGCAAGTGAGCTGAGCAAAGTCAGGGAGCAGAGAACATTGTGTTTGTTATGAGAGGAATTGAATTCACAGTTGCTTTTAAAGTCTCAGTAGAGCACTTTTATGCTGAGAAGTGCTTACTCAAGTCCAATTTGAAATATTTTGCAGGAAGACTTTCCTAAAAAAAACCCCTTTAGATAACTGACATAATTATACTAACATTGATATATAATAACAGTTTGTATCTAAAATAATTGAGAGAGTGACTGTTAGAGTCAATATATGACAAATGCCTTTCAGTAGGATTTGGGAAAGAACTAAGTGTCATCATTTTGCAGTGATTAAAAGTGCATTTATATATTTGCCCTCTCTTGGGGACTGTTACAACTCACAACAGCACTAACTGTCACCACTGGGAGTGAAGAATTTCACTTTATAAGAAGTCTATTTTTTACTTGATACTCTCAGGTTGTTTTATGCAATAATTACTTTCAGTGGCTAAAATGAGTGCAGCTGTTGGATAACCATGCCTTGTTCGTGTCTCTCTGTTCTGAACCTCCTGCAAGTTTTTTGGGCTTCCCTGGATGGTCAGGGCGGGAGCCCTTGCCCTGTGGGGAGAGACTGAGGGACCAGGACTGGTTCAGTCTGGAGCTGGGCAGCTTTGGGGCACTCTCAGCAGCTGCCCTGTCTGCTTGTGGGGAGGTTATTGAGGAGAGCAACCAGCCATGTGTGGGCAGGATGTAAAAGGCAACTTGCAGAAGCTGAAATAAGAGGTTCAAATTGCATGTGAGGAACAAATATTTCACCATGAGGACAGCCCAGCAGTGGAGCAGGCTGCAGTTGCTGTGGTGCGTTTTACTCAGTAGAAATTGAAGTAGCTGCAATTTATCACAGTTCTGCCTTGGCAATCTAAGGGGAATCAGGAATGATTGACGTGTACCCAGCTGATCTCATCTTCATGTGTGTATCAAACATGCAATTTCATCTCACAGGCTTTGAGGAATAATGTCAGGGACACTTTGTTGTTTCTTTCTTATTGATATGCAGAATTATCAGGGAATGTAATGCTGCCTTTCCAAGGTCATGTCTTTTCTGTTCACAAATTCACAAACTCAGTGGATAAGTTGGCCTGTTTTAATGCCTTAGAAGTATTCCAGTTTTCTGGTTTAGAAGGAGGATTGTAGGAGGACTGTGCTTGTAGAAGTCCAGAGAAAGTGATGAAGCATACAGCTCCCTGCAGTTATCATTTGGTGACTAAATCTGGTCTTTCTCATTTTTTAACCATAAGTGTGGAATATAGGAATTCATTTGGCTCAAGTAATATCTCAATCTGCAGATGCAGAGATGTTACTGTTCAAAATAAAATATTTTGATTTTTCAGTAAGTGAAACCTATATTCCTCTTCTGGAAACAGTACCTTGATCACGCACTTCACACTCGTAATATGTCATATATTACTTAAGCAATTCCATTTTAACATTAGAGTTGTGACAGTTCTATCTAAAATAAAACTTCAATACAGACCGATTCTGCCTGTCTGGCTTTAGGCCTCTGCCTAAAGCTCTAATTTAAGAGCTTGTGATGTTTCAGCTCAATTTGTAGAACCCATATAGGGCATTCAAAATAAGAGATTATAGGATGGACATAGCAGACTGCTTCAATCATATCCACTCCTCCCACAGTACTTTTTGCTCTTCTCAAGTATAAGTTCAAATTACTTTCCTCCTTTAAAAAGAGTAAAGATTTCAGAAACAGCTTATGCCTACCTTATACTTTACAAATAATATTTGCTGCTTCTCTACACATACTGATGAATCCACCTAGGATGTTTTGGATTGCAGCAGCTAGTGAGCCAGGGGATACAATCAAGGTTCTTCTGCTTCCTCATAGGAAATTTAGTGTATTAAAATGCTGATTCAATTATCTCCAAAACATGGTGAATAATTTCACTGGTGAGTAATTTTGGAAACATTCTAATGTATTTCTGTACAGTACAACATCAGACCTATTCATTGAAGCCCACACTACTTTGAATTGTCCTTGGGATATTTTCTTGAGCTGTATTACTTTTCCTTGATCTCTTCTTGCAGAGTTTTAGTTGCTAATTGCCTGCTTGACAGTAGAGTTTGATATTTGATACTAGGGAAAAATCTGAAGCAGATTTATGGAATATTTCATCCCTCTTTTCATATAGCTTACACTTGACTGTAACTTTTTTCTCTTTTGCTGCCATAATTTGTTCTGGGTTTTTCCACTCCTTGTGGCTGCCTTTAAATCATGTCTTATATGTGATAACTGTTGCTGTACTCTGTCTAGAGTTATGTATAGGTGAGTATTGTTTCCTAAGGGATTCACATAGGGGTTTTCACATAATTTCTTTTATAAATCTGTTTGGGGATTAGTCTGGGTTTATATTTTTGGACTTATATGAAATCTGTCCATCCATACACAGGCAATTACATATATCCTGTACTTAGTTTATGGAAAAGGACCCTAGGGACCAGATAATAATACTCTGCTTTTAATTGTGCTGGAACATAGGAAATGTCACATGCAGTAACGTGTGTTCATCTCTTCATTAAGCTACAACATACGGCTAAGTAATTAAAAACTAGAGCATAAAGGGGGCTGAAGAGCTGAAGCTCCAGTGAACATGGAGAGAAAAAGGATGAAGAACTGTTTGGGTCCTCTTTCTTCCACCGTATGCAGACTCTACTGAAGATGAAAGAGTTTAGTCAGATATTCAGTAATTTTAGCTTTAATTTTTCAAACTTGCATCTGGTAAGTGTAGCATAACGGCTTTAGAGGACAAAAAGAGCTGATGATGTAATGAGACTGTTAGAAAACTCAAGGAAAAAGTGAACCCAACCTTTCTGCAATCAAAGAGCCTTACACACTTAAATTCCCCAAAAGAATGTGAAATTCTAGGAGCATTTTTTGGGTTTGTGGTTTAAATGTGTATGTATACTATTCTGATTATATGTGTGAAGAGACATGCATAATAGATTCCTCCTCCCCACCTTAGCTGAAGCTTGATGCAAATGTAGTTTAAATGTTTGAATCACTATCTAAAATCGGTGTTTTGCTGGAGTTTGCTATCTCACCCTGATTACTCAGCTATCTTGGTGTTTTAATTAGTGGGCTGAAGATGTTCTTGGTCTGAACATAAACACAGATACGTACCTAGCTGAATTTGTCAGGCGTACAAATTTCTTTACTTTTTTTAAGGACTGTTGACAGGTTAAGCATGTCCTTGACAAGTTAAGCATGTCCTTGAATAACTTCTGTGATTGTGGCAATATGTGGAGCAATTTGATTAATTTTTTTTTACCTGCACAGTTGGACAGAGCAAATATGATCTGCAGTTGCTAAGCTGAGAGCAGTTTGCCTGATAAAGAAAGCAAAGGAAATCAAATCTCTCATACTTATGGGGTTTATAAAGACCTCTAGATAACCAGCTTTGGGTGGTCAAATGCAGTATTTCTTATGTGGGTGTAGCCTGATGGCTTTGGTGTAGGTTTCCTAACACTTTCTAGATCTGCAGATATTGCACAGAAAGCCTGAGAATCGTCCTGACTGTTCTCAAACTCTGTCATGACAAGGTAAATTTAGCACCATATTTTGAATCATCTGGAATGTTTATGTATGAGCAAGAACAACTGAGTTAGTTGTATTGATTTGTGACTGAGTCATTCAGTTATTGATTCAATACATTACTGGCAAGTAACACACCATGCATTGCAGAAATATATCACTGCTAATCAGCTTTGTTTTTCATTACTTAATGGCTGGTTTTTCATTTCTAATGGAAACTAAATCCTTAGCTGGAAAAGGCTGAAAACATATTTCCCTGAGATTAGTTCCGTTGGTTAGAGCCTGGTGCTAAAAACACCAAGGTTGTGGGTTTGATCCCTGCATGGGCCGCTCATTTAGGAGCTGGACTTGATGAACCTTGAGGGTCCTTTCCAGCTCAAACTATTCTGTGATTTCCATTGCTACCTTTTAGTTTCTTAACTCTGACATAGCACTTGCTGTTGGCCTGGTTCTTGCCGTGCATCTGCATGCCAGGGGGCAGTACAGTTGGTGCTGTTTCACTTTGCCAACAAAGTTTAGAATAGTTTAGAAACTTCAGAATTTCCTCCTGAAAAAAAGTTCGTGTTTCTGACCAGCTGCATGGTCACTCGGTGCGCCTGGCCCTCATCTGGCAAAGCAGGATGCTTTTGAATATGCAAGTAGACAGAACACGTGCCTTAGGGCTTTAGTGCCTGCAGGCTGTCTGTCTCTGTGCAAATGCTTCAGGGACATTCCCTCTGCAGCTGGGCTGGACTGTGCAGCACCTTTTTTTTTTCCTGACCTACACAGTTGGATAATAAAATTCATGCAAGAGGCAAGGTGGATGTATTATCTTAAACTAGGATTGTTCTGTATTTGGCTGGCTACTCCCACGGGATTTCTCTTGTACTTGGTTTTTAATCAAGAAGCTGAAGGGACAACTCCCTGCTAAATACCTGTGATCACCATGGACGGTTCAGTGAACAGTGATCCCAGCCACAACCCAAGGGAGGAAAATTTCCTGTAATACTTTTTCATGTCACCTAAGAGGGACCAGAATCTTAAGAGAAATTAACATTTTTTAATTTATTTTTTTTTTTTAAAGCCGGCACTTTTTTCATGTTTTGGGATACTTTTTAGGTTCTATAAAAAAAGTTCCATGTTATGTATTATCATGTTCAAAGGCTGACTTGGGGAAGCTGTGAGATACCACACTTCTTCTGGCTCATGTACCAATGCTTTTCTGAAAGTTCTCTGAATACTTAAAAAAGGTTTATTTGGAGACAGAGACTTGCCCTCATTCAGTGTGTTTGACTTTCCCAAGGGCTGTTAAGCTGCTAGTACCTCACTGAGAGACCAGGGGACAAATCATGGCACGTTAATGCAGGCATGCTGCTCTTCTTTTGAATATTGAAAGGCTACTGCACCACAGAAGTATTAAAATCTGTTAAATAAAATGGTGTATTAGATGTGAGATACTAACCCTGTCCTTGTCTGAGTCTCAGTGTTTCTGTACTGAGTTATAGTTTCAACAATTGCGTGTTTCAAATTACCACAAAATGGGAATATAATAAGGAATTTTAAAAGATGATTAGCCCATTTACCTTTTTTTAATGGAGGAAGATGACTTTTAGGAAACTAGTGTTTGGGACTAGAGGCTTTTTTTTTTTTCCAGTGAAGGTTTGTAAAACACACATATGTAATTTAGAGTACAAGGTTGGCTTTTTCTTCCTGGTTTTAGAAACTTAAGATAGATATTTGATTTTAATAGCTGAACTTCTAGAAATGAAATAAAATATTTTTATTATAATAAACGTATTTTAAAAAGCGCAGGGTTGACATACTGTGAGAATACATGTATGCATGGAATGACTGAAAGCTTCAAGTTTAGTCCAAGTTATATATTTGAACTAAAGTGCAGTTGAATTAATAACTGATGGGTATGCAATAGCAATCGAAAGCAGGTTTTGATTTTTTCATGTAAATATGTAATTCCAAATTTGTTCTCCTCCAGCTATGAAGAAGGTATGAGGAGCTGAGCAGCAATTACAGCACTTGACATAAAATTAATCATTAATGTAGGACAGGCAAAGTGAAAATTGCACTTTCAGCATGTTCTCTCTGGCCTTACAGATACCCTTCAATTTCTGCTACTGTCAGTTTGTTAAATATGTTGCCCTTTGCTGCTGAATTTTCCCTGCTCTTGAAAGAACAGGCACCAGCTGTAGAGTTGCTTCTTGTTGGTGAAGGATACAGAGCTCACAAAGAATTCAGCTCGGCTTTTAGAGCAGGACTGTGAAGTTCTTTCTTTTGCCTCTAGCAGACAGGTAAAAAGAATGAGTACAATTTTCCCCTTGTGAAAATAAAACATATTTAGCTATTATTTGTCATAACTACTATCTAGGGCAGTTAGTTTTGACCTTATTGACTTATGGGACTAGGAAGTGAGAGCATTTCAAATATATTGAAACCTTTTGGTTTTCAAATCAATTGCTTTGCATTGTAACCTTTTTGGGTAGCTGTTTTTAACTGGAGCAAAGTGCTGATTTTAGGATGAAAAAAGTTACATTAGATTTGATTTGGTGGGAGAAATGACTGAAAATCTGAAGTTTTTGCATGAAAACGAAAATTCTGTCAAAGGGTTGTTNTTTTTTTTTTTTGGAAAAAAAGCATCTGGGAAGTGTCCAGAGAGTAATCCTGATAATCCTCCTTTTTGAAAGTCCCTAACCCTTCTACAAATGGAAGAAATCTGGTGCCTTACTGTGCAGGATGTTCTAGAGTCTGCCTGACTGGTGGCGAGAAGTCTTTTGATGATCAGTGAGCTGCTCTTGAAGTGTGAGAATCTTGATGATTAGTTATTGGAACCATTTTCAGTGATGTGTAGCTTTACTGAGGTGTAACGGGATAAATATTTCATAACTGGATGATGTCTCAGACTCGTGTTTCTTGGTTTTAAGACTACCATTCCATCCATCAAGCAATCATTTTGATTCATGTTCTCTGCGAATTGATTGCTGAGAAATCTTTGTGCAAGTGTTTACTTTTAATCTGTTCTACCTGAAGCATCCTGGAAGAAGCTGGCAGATGCTAACAGTGACTGTGCTCCTTTCGCTTTAGCTTGATGCTGGAGGTGGGAAGAGAGCTGGCTTAGGTGCAGTACTTTCTAAACGAAGTAATTTATAGAACTCACAAGAGCTAAAGAGGAGATACATGTTGAACTGTAGATGGGAAAACAAGGGGTAATGGTAACTGTGGAAGTAAAATTTAATCTTAAGGTAAGCGCTAGTTAGCAACAATTGAAACAGTGTGCTATCAACATTATTCGCATACTAAATTCAAAGCACAGCTCTCTACCAGCGACTAAGAAGAAAATGAATTTTTTCCCAGTCAAAACCAGGACAGCTATGTTGGTTGACTAGACAGTTCCTTGCTTCATGTTGGTGTCAGGGCAGAGATTTCTGGGAGGCGAGAGAATATAACAAATGGAACCTGAAATTACTTTTTGTACATATGCTGAAGTAGAAACAGCCTTGCTTTCTTTTAAAGGCAGAATGTAGGTACTGTGGAAGTCTTCCCATATCTCTTTGCTTTTCTTGGCCCAGTAGTGATATTTAAGTCCCTGAAACAAGCTATTTTCTGGCACAGGAATTGTGTCTTTGTCTGTATTTTGGAACCAGTAATTTTGTTTTGTGCTGTCTTGTAAGAACCAAACACATTGTAATATTTATCAGTTTCTTACTGTATAAATGATAGTCTTTTGCAAAGCTTCAAAACAAAAGTCAGTGCTTTTACTCAGATTGTCAGACTAGGTCTTTTCATTGCTCTTTGGGATACTGATAAATTTACACCCTCCATGTGTCATCTGGAAACAAAATAAGAAAACTTTCAAGTCATTGTTGCCGCCTTCTGAATCTCAGCTGCTCAGCCTGCAGAAACTGCACTGCATCCAGTAACTTGGGGGAGGCATAAAGGTGAAGGTAAAATGATTTGAAAATTCCAACAAACTAATTTAGCAGTGATTATAAACAATTTACAGACTTGTGAGTGCTCGCTTGGCAACTGTCATTGACATTGCTCCTAGGTTCTGTTGTACTTGCTTTACATAGGAGATCTTGGTGTCTGTGTCTCATTTGAACTTTCAATTTTGATTATATGAGATCTAAGAGCAGACTAACTTCACTGTCTATTAAAACCCGATCCCTTATTAACAATTTTATAGTAATTTATTCCTTATTTGAACAGTATTTTTTGTGTTATCCAGAAAGTGTCTTAGTTTTCATTCAATTTTTTCAACTGAATGAATATATGAGAGGATGAGTTTGGTAGAATGTGAATCATAAGTAAATCCTTACATTGCAAATCTGCAATGTAAGATCTGCAGACACACCTCTACATTTCTTCTCTCCCTTCCTCTTCAAATTTAGGACGTGTAGGAATCAACAGAGTTGTATGACTTTGTTAACTGTACACTGAATGAGAAGTTTGGGCTGTTTTTTGACCAGTCATTCTTTAGGATTTTTGACTTGTCATCATCTGAGATCAAACTCTGTGTTATTCGTCTCAATTTGCAATGTGAAGGCAAGAGAAAGCCTTCTAAATAATTAATTATTTTAAAGAGTCCTTAAGAATTTATGGATTGCTTCCTTGAGATCAGTGACTCAATGTTTTTGGTATTCAGTCCATCAGTTCTGCATCTTTCTACACGCATAGGATAAATGCAAAGTAATTTTACGTTCCTTGAAATCAGTGCTCTTAGAAGTTAAAAAAGCAGTGTGTGTTTTTGTTTTGGTGTTTCTTTTAAACGGAATTGAACGTTTTTGGATCACGACATTGTTTTTCCTGTTGGGAGGAATAATTCATCTATGAGCCTCTACTCTGTTTCATTCTAAAATAAAAGTTACTAAACAATTATATGTGAACAGACCTACTTCTTTTATTCAACACAGCAGCACATTGGTCTGCAAGCAATCTGCTGATTTAAATGGTGTTGTTTCTGAATAATGTTAGAAGAGTTAGAGAAAATTTAGAAAGTCATGTTTGATTCTGATGAGGCTACAGCTGCAGGAAAGTGTTCAAAACAGGTACAAGTTGCAGAACACGACCTTATTACAAATGAGCAATTATGCAGATGTGAATGTGGTCTTCCGTGGGCAGAGATGTCTTCTTTCAGTAGTGAAACTATAAATTTTAGTGTTGTACTGCTGTAGACCAAGGTGGTGTGCAGAGCATTTCACCTGTTTTCTGTTTAAACAGTGGACGGTTCTTGCATTTATTTCAAAGTTCTATTCCATGGGTTTGTACATAATATTGCAGAATGGTTACCTGTTACAGGCTTTTCACAAGTAGCTCACGAGCATCACCCTAGAGGGCAAAACCAGGGGCTTAGGATAAAAAACCCCCCATGCTTGTCACTGAATTAGAAGGATCTCCAGAGATGAAGATGATGGGTTAATGCTGAACTTGATACCAACACCTCGCTGGAGCACAGGGCTGACTTTTGCGGCCAGGGAGACATCATATGCTCCCTCTCTCGCCAAAGAAAACAAGCCAGGGTTCACAGAGTTGGGGGGAGTCAAGCCAAGGGAACTCCCTCCAAAGTGCTGCACCAACCCAGCAAACAGTGGCTCACATCCGCACAGAAGCTCAAGCAGCAGAAATGTGCATCCTGCACCAGGAAAAACCTCTCTTTCCTTCTCCTCTTCACCAACCAGCAAGTGGGAATGCAGAGCTATCACCTATCCCTTTGTGATCTGTCTTGGCTCTTCAGCTCCAGAAAGCTCTGCACTGGTAAGGGAGACTAAAAATTCCATGAAAGTTTTGAAACTATAACAGTTTTGTGCATGTGTGTTAGACCATATAACAGGGTCACTGGCCTAACCATGCTTTTGGACAGACATCTGTGCATGATATTAATTTTAAGCACAAAAATGTTTTTGTTATCATGTGTAGAAGCACTGAAACTGCAGAAAATAAGTGACACCTCTTGAAAATGTATTACTGTTTCCCAACCTGGAGAAATAACCAGAACGTTTTCTTCTGAGATCCCGTTGTTCGTTAATGTGGAGATACTAGCAAGTCTGTCTTAGGAAATTATAGAATATAAAATGTAGCACCTTCTGTAGATGGTGACATTGAAAACAGGCTCTGCAATGTCAAAAATGTTATTTGTTGGATAACCGTGGTATGAGGTGGTGTTTAGAAGCTGGTAGTAACCCATCTTTGTTATCTTGTGTCTGTGTCCGGTCCCGGGGGAAGCTGAAGGCATACCGATTTTTGAACTAGATTTGATCCATGTCTGCAATACTGAGTTTGACCCACTGACTGAATCGGTTGGACTATGGGGTTCATGGTCTTCATTAAAACTGTGCCAGATGATGTCAGTGCCATGCTGTCTTAGCACCATCACCTGGTTAATTAAACAGTTGTGAATAAAAGCCATAAGAACTAACACTGGTGTGGTTCTGTCTACTATATGTGACTACAGAAGATATAAATGAACACCAAATCACTATTTTATCCAAAATATCAAATTATCTAGAGGGATAGCTTCTCAAGACTTTTTTTTGTTGTATGTTTGCAGAATGGCATACTTGATTAAGATAATTAACATAATGAACTGTAGAGAAACCTGGTAGTGCAGCATTTGATGTATGTGTGTGTGTTTGGAAATGGGGATTGAAAGTCATTAAGAATAACATCTTCATCCTCTGTCCTGTTACTGGATAATGAACTGTTTGTTGAACAGCAGTGGTGAGCACCTGATGGCCACCGGCAGCTGATTCTCCATAAAAATGATGACACTTTCACAGAATTAAATATTAATTCCATTTTCCATCTGCTTTAGGGAGTCAAACACTGCTTACTGTTTGCCATCTCTTTTGCTAACAGAACTTGGTACTGGAAGTACTGATAGATAAATTCCTGGTCTGTCAGGAGCCTGGTGAGATATTCTGTTGAATGAACCTTCCCAAGTCCTGAGGCCTCTCACCTGGGAAAACATTGCTGTGTTCAGTGCTCTGGCATTAGGTTTATTCCCCCCTATCTGTGGAGAACTATAACAAATTTGAATTATGAACTCCCTTAATCCTGTCTGGATGAGGAATGTCAGTTTTGCTACAATGAACTTTCTCTTGAGAAGTCTTTGCCTATTATGAAATGGTCATTTTAGTCTGTAATGTTACTGGTTCTGCAGCTATGTATGAAAAAGGGATCAGATTACAAAATTCTGCAGAATCAGAAATAAGACAATCCTTTCCTTCACCTTCCCTTGAGCATTGAATGCAAAAATTCCAGGCCAGTTGCTTTCTCTGCATCTTGATTTTCTCTGACCTGAACTCAGGCGCTTTCTAGGAAGTTTTACCTTTGTTTTGTGACTCTTCATGCCAGGATCTGCCCTAAGCCGAAGATCTTACTTGCCCCTGGTTCTTCTGGGAGCTCAACAATATATGCTGCGCATAACAGTGTATTTCCACAAAAGCTCAGGCTCATACCTGTTGTACCTGGACAGATTTGGGTTTGTATGCCAAAAAAGGTTGGAAAAATAATTTGTAATACCATTTTTGTTTGCCTCATGCAGAAGGCGTGCTTCTTGTCAACCGTCAGTCTTCATCTCTTCAAGTAAGAAAATGATGAATTACTGCATAGAGGGAAGGGACAACTGTTTCTTCTTCATTTGGGCCCTCTACATGTTGCTGTGAGTGTGGGCATAGAGAAAGATAAATGTCACCTAATTTTTGGTTAGTCATTCGACATGCAGCAAGGGTCAGGGAGTAGGGTAACAATAATATCTTAGGAACATGGACAGGAGCTCTGTCTTCCCTTTTAGTAGTCACTTGTTCTTGAGGCTAAAGAACTGCTCTCCTGCTCGTTCATTACTTTCTCAATCATAATTTTTCTTTCTACAAAGGGCTGGTAAGTCTCTTTTTTTTTTTTTTACTCCCACTAGAGTGCTGTCAGCATGTTTCCTTAATCATTTGAAGGACAGGAAGAAATCTGTGAAGCAATCACAAAGGTTCTTGTGGGATAAGGGGGATTGCTGCTTGGGGGGGTGTAATTTCTCGTGGGCTAAGGTGACTGCTAGGTGTGCATTACCTTTTAATGAGACAAGAAATACTCTGGAGTAGTAGATTTTAAGAGGAAGTAAATTGGCCTAGTGGGCAGGAAGAGAGAGGGATAAGTTTTTGTAACTAAATTTCTATCATTAAGTGTGTTTTTCTCCATAGAAGTGAAGAGGAAATGTGAACCACTACCATGTTAAATAGGATAAATGTTAGCTGGATGCAAATGTAAACTCAATGTTTGGTTTGGTTTTTTTTTTTTTTTTAATACTCCACTTAAATACTGGATTAATGTTTAATCTTTATGACTAAATCCACTAATATATATATTTCTTACTAACTTAGATAAATGAGCTTTTCAGGCAATTTTGTTATTCCCTCCAGGCACAGTTTCCACTTGCCTGAATATTGCTCTAATTAGTTGATGACACAGTATCCCAACAGCTACTTTTAAGATATGGTACCTTCTGCCACTAAACATTAAGTTTAGTTTTGTTTCTTTGTTTTTAATTAATGAAAAGGAGGTCTTTTGTTTGAAGAAATCAGATGAAACTCTTTGGGGATATGAAGCATAGCAGATAGACTAAATTTAGAACATATAGAAGATCTTTGCTGCAAAAGGCAGTCACAAAATTCTTCTATATTCTCCATTTTCTTGGCTCTTGAAATAATTAAATTCTTATTTTATCAAAATAGGAATGACCCTGCACTCTAATTGGCTTTCAAACAGAAGTTATTTTTTGAAGTTATATCGCACAAGTGAAGGGGCACTAGGAAAGCTGAACTTCCTTGTTAAAACAGTTTGGTGGGTGCAGTTAACTGAAACCTATAGAATGGTTGAGTAGATGGGTGCAGGATATTCTTCCTGTTCTGTGTGATAGCTCATGATTGGGATGTGTGCTACTAATATGTGGTTGACATTGGAGGAGACAGTCTGGCTGTAAATAAAGAATCTGAAGTGAAATAAAAAAAATCCTTTTCAATTTGGCTGCAATGCTGAGGCTACAATGACTGGATGTGTTTTCCAACATTTGTTTACATAAAGGTTTTTTGCTTGGCATAAGGCTGCTCTGTTTCTTCCACCTGTTTGTGTGAATTGTATCACTGCTGTCATTGCTCTAGTTCAGGAGCACACCAGAATGTGAGTCCTTGAGTGGGAATTACCTTGACTTTCTTCATAAATGCTGGAGGCTTGACCTATGTAGAATCATTCTTAGCACTTGTCGATGCAAAAGTATGACTCGTCTAGCTTTATCTAGAGAATAATATTATGTCACCATATTTAAAAAGAAAGACCAGAAATCTTGAACTATAGAATGATAAGGCTGTAAGAAGCCAATGCAGATCAATGAGCTCTGCCTGAAACAAGCACTGAACTAGCTTCAGAGTTAAGTTGGGGTATTTATAGCCTTGTCCTGCTGAATTTTAAATAGCTCCAAGAATGCAGATTCCCAGACCTCTCAGGGCAATCTGTTCCAGTGCTTATCCATGCTTACTTTGAACCTTTATTCCTTTTTATGTCTCGCAGTATTTTGTAATGTTGCAACTAGTGACTATTGCGCTTCTCCTTTCGCTGAGAAAATGGTGGCATCTTCTTTATAACGACCCATGAGGTAGAAGGCACTATATTTACACCTGAGATCTTTAAGTTAGACTTGATCTGAGCAGAATTAATAGGTAATATTGGGAAGGCATGAAGAGTAGAGATTTCAATAGAGATGGAAACAGAAGTTTGGTGATTGTTTGTTGGGATTTGAGATATACAGGGTCAGGCTCTTGCTCAGCTTCAGTCAGAGTTTTTTAGTGTAGGTCTTTCTGCCTCTGGCAAAGAGGCACTGAACTTTTGTTTGTTGCGGGCTAGGCCAGGATTTCAGCACTCATGTGAATTTACAAAATCTCTCCAGTGCCAGTAGAGGACAGAAGATAACTTTAAGGACTATCATAAGACAAATGGCTTTTTGTGAGTTTTCATGAGCAAAGGTAGTTAGTGTGATATTAAGTAAATTTGTTTCCATAAAATATGTGACTTGGCAGGAATGTTGATAGGAGTTTTGACTTAGCCTCATGGCAAATCATAGGCCAAGAAGTTTAAAAGCAAATTGTCTTGAAATTTTGAGAATAAGCTTTTTTTTTTTTTTTTTTAATTGAGTCAGCTGCACTTATTTCTAATTCCATTTTCACTAAATGAAACAACCCCTTTTCAGTTTCATTTTGAACGAATACAAACAGTGAGTTCAGAAAATGAGGTGTATAAATGTGTGAATAGGACATAAAATGTCAACACACATTTGGCCTTTTTTTTTATTTGCAGTTTTCATTGCCAAGGGAGTCAGTGACATTCAGCATTGGCTTTGGTATTTTAACATGGCATTCCCCTATGGCAGGATCCCAATCAGGCAGACAAGAGTTTCTGAGTGAGGAATGCAGAAGCAATTTTTTTTTTTTTTAATGAGTGGTTTCATGGTGTTTTCCATTGTGTGAAGATAATACTTTGAAATAACATAATCTAAGGCAAGTAAATTAACTGCTAGTGAAAGACTTTCTTCTAGGGCAAGAGTTTTCAGCAGAAGGGAACACAGTGGCCTCAGTGGCTACAATGAAGACTGAGGTTCATGCAGCTTCTTTCTCTGAGAGACATTTCTTAGTAAATGGTTATTTTCTCACTACCTCTGCTGTTTGAAGGGCATTGAAAACAGAAAGCTGGAAGCCCTGTGAAGAGCCGTTGAAATCCATGTTGACACTTTTATGATAAAAAGTCTGACTTCTAGTCCCAGCATTCTGGTGGAGTTCAGAATGTGGTGTAGCAAAATACCCAGTTTCAATGGGCAAAAATCATCCACTGGCCTTTATACAAGGGAATGGTACACCTATCAACCTCTGGATACAGAACTAACTTGAAATCAGGTGAAAGAAGGAGACATCACACCATTTTGGACAAATCTGACAATTTCTAGGTGCATAGCTTGAGCAGTGATCTGGATCATGCTATCTCTACCAGTCCTTCACAATCAACAGTAGGTGCTAAAGTGAAATGTTCCCCTGAGCAGTGCTAAATTCCTAAAAACCCTAAAATGCCACATTGCATTCAGTCTTACACCAGACCAAGGTACACTGCACTGCCTTAACTTCAAAACATTAAAGCAAAAATGAGGTTGTTTTCTGAAAGTGGATCTTGTGATTAAGAAGAAAAAAGATGTAACGGTTGGGAGGACTGGCTTTTATGGATTTGGGTAGGCAAATCTGTTTTTAGTGTCTCAGCTGCAAGAACTGCAAGAAACTGCTTTTCTATCACAGCTGGCATGCCTCCACCTTTATTGCCAGGAATACCTGTGATTCCACATGACATACCTATTGAATACCTTTATTTCCTGGGGAGCAAGGTAGGCATGCTTCATATCAGTAATACTGATGAATCATCTGGAGGACATTGGAAGAATACAAAATTTATTCTGAAGAACAGTTAGGTACTTCACTGTCTTTGACATTGGTGTTTCACCTGTCATGATGAGCACAGAGTAAGCAAGTGGGTTATTTTCACATTGGTGACCTGTTGTACATGGTGGGGCATGCTGTCATGTGTTCCATCACCCAACCCCTACTCATGAGTACATGCATAGTTGGAGTGACTTGCTTAGCATCACCCTCTTTTTTTTTCCAGTGCATAATAAAGATATTTGGCTGTTTAAGAAAGAATATTTTATTTGCATTTCAACAGGATGTTTATTAGTTTTTTAAAGCTCAAAAATCGACTTTTTTTGTTGCTTTGTATCTGATCTCAATAAATTATAGAGGGTTTGCTTACTTGACTGTAAAACTGTCTGCTTTTGTGCCCAAGTTTATGCCTTATCTACTTCTGTGGTTTTTTCAGTCCTTATGGTTGCAAAAGTTGAGACTTGTGTGCCTTGACCTTGGATTTCAATAAGTTTAACGTATTGATTTACAGCAGTGAAGGTCTTTAATTTTGTCAGCTAGTCCTTTTTTAGGATTTTTTTGGAAAAACTTAAATATTTTCTTCAGTGTTTGACTGTCATGAAAGAAAGAGAACAACATAACTGAAATTAAGTGAGTTCAGGAGAATTTCTACTTCCTACGATTGGCTGATTCTGACTACTCAGAGAGTGAAGGTCTGCCAACAGATCTTTGATTAGGTTCTACACTTGATAAATGGTTTCAATAAGTCTATTAGAGAAAACAGAAAACTTGCAAATCTTTTTCTTCCCCTAGTATGCAACCACACATCTTGGTGTCTTGATGTGGACTTGCTTCAGGGGAGAATATAATCATTTATTAACATTTGCATATGATTTCATCCACTAATCCTGACTCGTAGTTATTGGGTTTTAAATTCTTTTTTTTTTCAGTTTCATGTTCACTGACTTCCTTTTCAGTGCTTCCTCTGATAAATCTAGTTTTCAAATGCCATTTTTTCTTCTCTTGCCCAAATATCTAAATATACTCACTAGCTTTTAAACACTGAATTAAATAATTTAAGGAATACAAATTAAGTGGTCTGACACTGGCCCTTATCTGGTTTGTTCAAAGCCATGTAGGAGATTTTTCAAGTGTTAAAATGCTGTGTTTGTGAAACTTCTATGGTGAAAGAAAGGAACTGTATATAGTTTAGTGGGAAGAACTGAGAAGATTTGAATGTAGCCATGTTTTAGACAGGTGAGATTAAATTAGACCTTTGCAGCTGAAATAATACAGTAAGTACACGCTTTGCTTTGCTGACCTGCATAGCCAACTGAGTATATTAAGATACCAGGCTCCTCCTGAAGTCAGGGAGAATGGTGCTACTCAGTGGAACTGACTCTCCTTCGTTTGGTATCTCCCTGCAGCTGGAATGAAATGAATATGGTAAATACCAATTAGTATGGCTTTTTGATGCAGATAAGACTTGGAAGGCACCTGGGTCATCTCTTGCTGAAATGTTTGGGAATGAGCCTGGTGCTATATTTGGAGCAGAACTGTAACTGGACAGATTATTTTCTGACTCACTCTAAGCCATTTAAACAGCAAGGTTTTCATCCTGCTGAGTGAACGTGGGGTGAATCTGGTGGCTGTTGAAGAAAGTCTATGGATTCAATATGCAAGAAAAAAGAATGTCATTAAGCTGTTGCTATACTGGGGACTGTTGTAGTTATAATTTAATGAAAGGGGGTGTGCGCACTCAGTGTAGGGTACATAATTTGTGTGTATGGTTTGCTACAGGTGTGGGTTACAGTGTGCCTGCAGTTTACTGAAGATCTTTAGGATAAAAGATGATCTACTAATGTGCTGCTAAGTGTATTAATATCCAGCAGAGCAGCTATTATCCATTTTATCAGCAGATTACTGTCCTTGGTTTATGACTCCTTTTTTGCCTTCTCATGATTTGTCAAATTGCTTTCAACAAGGTACCAATGTTTCAAATCTACAATACCTGCAAAAGGCACTGCAAATATATAAAATTAATCTTTCCTGGTGCAGGCATTTTTCTTTGACTGCAAAACACTAATGCGTTCTTAGTGGGAGGCACTAATGTCTATCTGCATTTGTTTTTTTTAAGGAACTCATAATTTTTTAACTGAAAAACTTTATTGAACATCGCTCTGACTTAGAGAACTTGCTGTATTGAATGACCTAATCTGCTGTACTTGTTACCCAGCAATCTAAACAAGCATAGCCTGGACTGCAGGTCAAACCCACTCATGGAGTCTTGCTGCGGAGTTTTGTTGCTGGAGAATTTTTTTTTTTTTTTTGCTTGTTGATGTAGCTTCTGAATTCTAAGTAATTGAATAGAAATAATGGGGCATAGGTAAACTTCTGAAGTATTAATGACTTTGGAACTTGTTTCCAAGCTTATTGAAAGCTTATTAATGGAAGAGTCTTTTGCTTTCATAATAGTTTCTGAAACATTCAGATTGCTAGCAATTAATTCAATGATCTGTATTATCCTAAGATCATTGGTATTTCAGATTTGTTATTTGAAATTTGATAACTTTTAGCAGACAAGAGCTTTGTGTGTTGCTTATGCTCCTGTTCCTTGGGCAAAGATATCTGAATGATTCAAGGAGTGAAAGGGTTATTGCTCTCCATGGTTAGTTTCTGTCATATGTCCTATTCTTGCTTTGCTACCATTCACCTTCCTGAATCTCAGGAAAATTTGTGTTGCTTGATGTATAGTGCCCCAGGATTAGATGGAGAGGACAGCCACCTGTGCAGAGTGACCAGACCAAAGCAGGTTTACTGTTATCAGGAAAGCTGCTCACCATCTGCTTGTTCTCTTGCTGTAGAAGAGTTTGTGCATCCATTGCTGCATCGTATTCTTCTTCCTTTCTCTGGAATGATATGAAGAGCTACCTGCATGAAAATAACATTGCTTCAAAACATAATACACAATCAGAGCTCCTACAATAGACGGCTGCAGCTCTGTATTTGGTCCTGGCATGAATGTCCTACGGATACTCCAAGATCACACTGATCACTTTACTGGCTCCTAATGGTAGCAATATGTACTGTCATCCACGATGGATGATGGTTAGTAGGTGATCTTCCTCTCAAAGTTGTATCTGGTTTTGGCACTACTTTACTGTAGAGCTGTGGACTGTTTTTACAAAGGCTTGACACTTGACTAGCGGTGCACAAGTGCAAGAAAGTTCCCAGAATTTTTGTTTTTACCCATGAGCAGACACAGATTTATTGTATTTTAAGCTGCTGAGATACCCAGACAGGAGAGTTACTTCTTGCAGACAAAATACTTCAACCTCAAAGGAAAACCACTGTGCTAAATAAGCTTTCCAGTCTTTAATGTGACTTTCTGAGAGTCTTAAAATTGCTGATAAATGCTGTTCCAATCTGGTTTTACAGGCTGGATGTGGATCACTTGTATTACAACATTTGTGCATCATAACTGAAGTGTGTTGCTCTTTTATTCCTCTGGATTTAAAACAGGCTAAGATGGCAGAGAGCAAACAGGCTTAGAGATTGGAGGATGAGGACATAAAACTACATGTTAGAAGCGGCAAAGCTTGCACTTCGTGTGAGTAATTCTGTTTCTACTGTAAAATCACTCAACTGGGCACAGGAGATTTTTTTTTCCTGTGGAGATTTTTGAGCTCAAGGCTTTTTGCTGGTTATCGCTGAAATGTGTATCAGTTATGGCTGTTTGAAATTTCTGTACAAACTGAAAATTGAAGAAACTGTTACTATAATAGTCCCTGGAAGCACTGGAAAGTGCTTTTCTGCTAGCATGGTTACATAACTGAAGAGGATGGTAGAAATATATGGACAGCTGTGAATATGATAGGAACAATGTTAAATTAGATTACTAACTTTGAAAACTTCTTGTATAGAAGTAGTGTTTTTTATAATTATACTATCCACTTGTTTAGAAACTCTAGGTGAGTGCGAGGATCTCTGTGAGTGACAGGTGCTAAAAAACATTGAGTTTTCTCCAAAGTGCACACAAACATTAGATTGTTACACCTATATGGGATAATACACACATGTAAATATATACATGTTTATTCAAAAATTACAGCTGAATGCAAACAACAATCTAGCAGAATTCCACACCACCACCCCTGCCCCCCTCGACTTGGTATGCCTTAAGTTAATTTCTGCTGATTTGCTTAAGTAGGGACAGGAAAGAGAGCCAACAAGGGAGTTTTCAAAACTTAGGTACTCCCTCAAATAACTATAAAGTCAAGGATTTTAATTTGTGAACAGCTTCCCTATTGTGAAGTAGACCCTACTCTCTTTAGCGCTTTCAAATGCTCTATAATATATCTGTGCAATTCTTTCCAGTTGGAATCTTGCCTTGTTTAGATGGACTGGCAAGTGAAGGAGGCAGCTGTTAATGTTTATTTTCATCCTTCATAGAACTATAGACTGGTTGGGTTGGAAAGGACCTTAAAGATCATCTAGTTCTAATTCCCCTGGCATGGGCAAGGACACCTTCCACTAGACCAGATTGCTCAGCACCCCATCCAGCCTGGCACAGGGCACCCACAGCTGCTCTGGGCAGCCTATTCCAGTGCCTTGCCACCTGCACAGTGGAGTTACACAAGCAGCAAGTGGGGCTGCCTTACTCAGCTCCACCATCTCTCCTGATGTGATGGGTCTTTGCTCTTTGGCCTGCAGAGCAGCAAAGTGTTTCTTTAAGGGCACCTCAGGCTTTGGGGAAGTCTCTTCCTGCCACAAGTCATTGCTCTTGCAAGCTTACAACCTTTTGCATTATTGGCCCCTCTCCCTTCTGCATGTGCCAGGGAGGGAGGTTTTAGCAGTTTGGCCATAAGCTGTAGGTTCAGTGCAGACTGTGCTTGGAACCAGGCTAATGCAAAGGTATTTTTAACTAGCCCACTGGAAGGTGTTTCCTCTCCAAATGTCTCTTGTCTATGCTTTGTGTTTCTGGACTCATATATGGCATAATTTAAGTACAATTTGGTGTTAGACATTCCAGAGCACACATTATTTCTTGCCCTAAGTATGTATAAATAAAATAATTTTAAGGAAAAGCCATACCTTCATTGTGGTCTTCCTGTATTGTAGAATGGAGATTGCATCATTCTGCTTGATATTGACTGGGTCAAAGCAGTTTTGTGTCTCTCTGGTGTATGGGAGGGCATCTTTCATTTAAAACAGGTGCCTGGCTGCTGTCTTATACCTTTGCAGTTTGGTCAGAGTAGATGTCATTAAGACCACAGGACAGAGAAGAAACCCATGACTAATCAAAAATGACCACCACTTATTGGTACGGCTTGAAGATTTTGATCAGGGATAAGGCAATGACTATAGCTAAGGGAGACAAGAGAGTCCTGCAATTGAGGTTGAAGTAAGGCGTCCTTATCTTTCCACATCTTCCCATGGAGAGCACCAGCTGTTCATCCCAGGAGAGGCAAGCAGATAGTCCTGTGAGGGTGTGAGAGACTGGGTTCAGATCTCCCTAGCTTATTTTGTTATTGGTTGGGAACAAGTTCAGTGTGTGTGGGGAGGAAGGGGCAGGGCCAGATGGGAGCTCACAGGAAAGGCCTGCTGGGGATCACACATGGCTGCAGGAGCCACAGGGAACTGTGGCTGCCAATGAAACCAGCCCGCTCATGCCATGGCCCCCACAGCCTCTGATTGGCTGCACTGCCCCTCACTCTGCCTTGCAGGCCATGGAGTGGTCAGTGGTCAGATGTCTGACCTGGAGGGAGTGGCCACACTGGCCGAAGCACATAAATAGAGGAGCACAGGGGCTCCATTTCACCTTTTGTCCCAGCACTTCCCATTGTGGGATGTTCTGGACTTCTGTAGGACCCTTTGGAGGTAGCTATGCAATTCTCTTATTCCAACCTCTTTGTTTGCTCCTGCTCTGTTCTTCTGTCTTTCTCTCTTTACTCCTGTTTTCTCGCTTAATCTCTCCTTCTTTACTATTTCCTTAATCTCTTCTGGATAACTTAAAAAACTGATGAGTTGTATTTTACCAAGCGTTGTGAGGGTTGTCCTGTGCTGGGTACTTTAGTGAAATGTTTCTGCCTTGTTTGTAAGTTATCCCTTATAACCTTTTGCCAAAATGACTGTTTTCTCCCTAAATTAAAAGAAACGCGTGTAGTGTGGTGTCTTTATGTGACTTCAAGGTATTAAAGAACTAAAAGGCTTTTTGGCTGGTGAAATTTTGGAGTCTTAAATATGAGTGAATGGCCTGGGCAGCACGGTATTCCTGTCTTGGAGGGAAATGGAAAGCAGTTTGGAGTAAATAATGGCTAGTATGTATCTCTCAGAGGAAAGGAACAGCGTTGGCTAAGCACTTGTACTGAGGAAGGCAAAGTGGTCGCTGTTACAGCATCGCGCCAATGTAGTGGCTGCCTGTTGTCATGGCCCAGAGAGTACTGGGAGCCGTAACTGGCTGCGAGCCTTCACCAGCCTCTTCTGGGACCTCCATCCATGGCAGAGAGCCCTGGTCAAAGCTCAGATCAGCAGGCAGCCCTGTATCCAGTAGTTCCTGGCTTGCTGCCTGGGCATCCTAGGCTGACCTTGCACCTGACCATACCTCACCTTGTGTGATGGTCCCCAGCCCTGGTGCTGTCCCCACCCTGGGGTGTCCCTGGTTTGGTGGGGCAGTGCCCTGCCTGGGCCATGGCCACAGCCTGGCCTTCCTTGCGGAGCAGCCCTCTATGCCCTTGCACCCGTGGTCAGTCTTTCCTTTGTGTTGCTGAGCTGGCAAGAGCTTTCTTAGTCCTTTTAGGCAGAGAGGGATTAGGAACACATCCAGGATGGATGCTGCATTCTAATGAAACCATAATGGCAGAGACCATAATGGCAGAGACCATAATGGCAGAGACATTTTGATGTAATAGTCTAAACACCTATAGAGAATAATGAATGGCTGCTAATGTTTTAGTGCAACTTAAGTCTAGCTAGACCCACTGTTTTTTTCTTTCCTATGGTTTTTTTTTTTTAATTTCTTGATTTTTAAGAGGAGGAATATTTAGTATCTGCTTCCTGAGACCAATGGAGGTTAGGTGAGAGCATGCAGATGTTAATGACTCTTGTACTTGGAGATGAACTTTACAAAATTGTTTTCTTCTTTCAAGACTTAAGGAAAAATACATTCCTCATCTTCTTAATTTCCAAATGTGTACAAAGCTGCATGTGGAACTAATTAAAAAAGTTTGAAGCTGTTATGTTGTGTAGCAATATTTTGCCAGGGGCTGTGGAGATGAAAGTTCTTTCTGCCTGCTCAAGCCTAGCAAGCCAAGCATGGGAATTTCTAGTGAAATCTTTCCTACTCTGTGGCATAATTGCATTATGAAAATGCTATTTTATCTTAACAGTGAGGGGAAGAAGGACAAGCACTGATCTCTTCTCGGTAGCGACCAGTGACAGGACCTAAGGGAATGGCCTGAAGTTGTGTTAGGGGAAGTCTAGGTTGGATATTAGGCAAAGGTTCTTCACCCAGAGGGTGGCTGGGCACCAGAACAGGCTCCACAAGGCAGTGGTCACAGCACCAAGCCTGATGGAGTTCAAGACGCATTTGGACAATACTCTCAGGCACATGGTATGAATCTTGGGGAGGGTCCTGTGCAGGGCTAAGGGTTGAACTCTATTATCCTTGTGGGTCCCTTCTAACTCAGAATATTCTGTGATTCTGTGAAATATTTCTGCATCACAGGAATTGCCAGAAGTATTTTTTTTACTTTTTTTCCTCTCCTTCGTTCTTTCATTCTGTTTCTTTTATTCTTACATAAACTTTGATAATTTCCTTTCTGCAAAGTGTTTACAATGTCAGTAATTAACTTTTTTACAGTATTCAAGGTGTAATATCAATAGAAAGAGGTATGAAAGCTTATTTTAGCATGTATATGTTCTTAAAATCCTGCATAATTTGTTGAAAAACAAGGAAATGAACTGTTTTTAACACCATTTTGTGTTACTGTGTTCACCTGCCTTCCAAATTAGATTGCTTGAATGTTTGACTATGACAGAGAGAGAAAATTTCCACTCTGTAATTCTTGACTTCTGGCTGCCCCTCTGTTTTTTTCTCTTTGCAGTTAATGATGTGCTCTGTTCAAGCTTACACTGTAGGGAGGAGGAGCTCTGGCATTATAAAAGGCTGGAGAGTCAGGGAGCCAGCTGAAGACCCCAGGCAAGTAGAAAGACCAGTTGTTGTTTGTGCACATGTAGAGCCGACAACAGAAAAAGACTTCTACCTCAGCCTTTAAGATAATGGCTCCCAAGTCTGTAGAGTTGAAGAGGTGTATGTCACTCTGTGCTGAAGGTTTCCTGCTCCTTACAGCAGCGGGAGCCTTTTCAGGATAGTAGGAGCTGCAGGGCTGTGACCACGGCAAAGCAGCCTCTTTCTTCCTAGTAGGGATAACTTTGGAAAGTTTGGAAAAGGTGGCAGTGCTCAGAAACTGTGAAACCAAATTCAGAGCTGCACTCTTGGGGCAGCTAGAGTCAACTAGAGGATGTGTAGCTGGTCATATATAATTTTGAGAATGCTTAAGACAGAATTAATTTTTGTAGGGGGTCAAATTACTGCGCTGCACAGACAGAAGGGGCAAGGACATGTAGAAGGAACAACTGATTTATTCAGTAACTGAGCCTTTCAAACGAGAGAAGCAGCAGAAATAATATCTACTAGTCAAAAATGGAGCGGCATATAGTGCCTCCTTCCCTGCTCCCCTAGAGCCGTTTAAATTCATAAGCATATTTCTGACACTGATTCCTGCCTCTTTACAGGTCAGGAAGCTGTTCCTCAGGCATGATGGTAGGCTACAGGCTATTCACATGATCATCTGTCTACAATTATCTGCTTTTTAAAACTGTTCAGAACAAAAGATCATCATTTTACCTTCACCTAAAAAATGGACAGGGAATGGGTTCAAGCTTCTAAATTAGAGAAAAAACCATTTGGCATGAATATTTAGCATGGATGACACCAGAAGATCACTGCAGGGTTTGGCCTTTCTGTGCTCCCTGGTGTATTGCTGCAAACTATCAGAAAAACAGAGATAAAAGGGAGGAGATTATTCCCCTAGAACATAATAGAACAGCAAAGTGTTCTAATGTGTCTGGTAGGTTTGCTTATCTAGTGTTATTTTAAGCTAATGAAAGCAGTATTTCATCTTTGGATCAAGGTTTATACACATTCTTACAGTTGTGAGGGTTGTCAAAGTAATTGATGTACTGCCAAAACTGCAGTGAGGATACAAATAGATTCTTGTGTGGGTTAGAGTAGATCTCATGGTAATTTAGTGGCAATTGGCGTGTGTAGGAAGACTATTTAGTCCCTTGTTCTGAGGTAAAAACAGTACATTTGTAATGTAGATCTTGAGGAATATGGATGTTGCCTCTCTGAACAGAGCCAGTAATTTATTTAAACTTGCATTTTGTTCAGATCAGTGGCCAAAACATCAAGGGAAGATGCAACCATTTTTAAATTTGAGTTCTTATTATTGGACATCTTCTCTTTTCATCCGCATATGATAGTTATGTTTTGGCCATTTACCATGAGCAAAGATATGGTCCCTGTGATCATCTGCTGGGATGGATGGTTTGTGGGAGAAAGAAGAAAGCATACACAGAGCTTCCTCTAGGTACCTAGGAAGGATGCTAACATTCAGAAACCAGCCTTCCTTGTGCGTCAGCAAACAGCTGGGTGGTCTTTTTGAGTGACACGACTCTGCTTTCTGTTCTCCTCCCTGCACATCTTTGTGTGCAGCTGCACTTGTGGTGTTCTCTGTGGTCTCTGACCCAGACTGCTCCTGATAAAGGGCTTGCCCAGAGCATAAGGTACCTCTTATTCCTGCTTCTCATCATAAGGAAAATGAGGCTGAAAGGTGAGTGAGCAGTTACATGGTATGGATCTCTACTGGAAGCTTGGAAGTGTTTCTAAGCCACTCACTTTAGATACAGGAAAGTGTCTTTGTGCACTTGAGAGAACCATTTTGTCTTAATTTTCACTGGCCAAAAGTGCTTCTAATTAGAGAGTTCATGAAGACTATCAAAGGTGTTGAATGGCCATTTGTTTCACTGAATCACAAGTCCTTAAGTTTCTTGTAATACTAAAAAAATATAATGGTTCTTGTGTGACAATATCTGGTTGAAGTGTCTTTTGCTCTCTTGAAGTTGGAAAACCAACTCTTACACATATGCAAGAGATGCATATATTTCTAATAATGTATCTTAAATTCTACACCATGTTTCTTTATTTTGAGAAGCTTCAACTTAGGTTTCTAAAGGTGTCTTTTTTAGGCTAATGTTCCAATTAGAAGTGATGAGGTCTCATGAGCTGTCAGAGAACCAGGCTGAGAACTGGTCTAGTGTTTGGGTTTCTTTCTGTCCAATGACCAATGTCAGGGACACTACAGGCAAGAGTGGGGGGAAGACTTTGAGCCTGTTAAAATATAGTCAAGGACAGAAGTGGGTGTAAATGACCTAATAAAGATGAAAGAAGAAGCTTACTGTGTTCAGTGACTTTTTTTGAAGATGAGCTGTATGTTTTTTGTCATCCTTGTTGCTATAGAGTTTAAAACAGATCCAGTTATGAAACTTTTTCCCCTTAAAATCTTCAGAGAACTGGGAAATAGTGTTTTATTTGGGAAAAGCCTACCAGTGACCTGTTACTATTATGATGCTCCAATAGGTAGTCACTGGTGTTACTGGTGTCTTGTATGTACTGGTGGATGTTTACCAGCTAGATGGTACACAGATTGTTTGATTGTTTTTATTTTGCATGCTTTGGCATGAATATGAGTTGCAGGCCTCAAATACAGTCCCCAGTAACCAAGCCTCTTTTCATTAATTTATTCTTTATTGGGGTTGGGGGGGTGTATTTTGGAGGTAGGAAGCACTGCTGTTTTAATAGCTGAACTAAGTGACTTCAGTATTCTTTGATTTTAGGTACCCTTTTCCAGATGAGGTGAAGACACACTAAGAGCTGATTAAAGTCTGAAAATAGATTTTATTTTCTTATTGCTTTTTATGAACTTCATAGAAATTGCCTGTGATCTTCCAAGGGTTGTTTGATGACTCAGAACCACTGAAGTATCAAAATTTGTTGTGTAGGGAAAACCATTGCTAGCAGTTTTAAGATTCTGCCAGTAGATGGCACGGTTAGTAAAATTATCCTGCGGCGACCTCGGCGTGAACGAACAAATTTTGGGGTTTGTTACTTGTAACAAGGTCTTTGGCTCCTGAGACAAATTAACTGGTTTGTTTTAATAATGTCTTCTGTTAGAGTGAATGCTACAGACTGGTAATCTCAACTATAGAATTTAGAGGAAACTAGAGCTGTTATAGCACTCAAAATGATGAGTTTGGAAGTAAATTTGCAGTTATTCTGCTCAATGGTTGAATATGCTGTTATGTCCAATACTCTCTACTGCACAGAGTACCGACTAATACTATGACAAATCTAGCCTTTCATGCTTGAACAAAATATTTTTGAGCTTTTTAAGGTCACCTGCAGCTGGATCTTTTGAGACATCAGCATGCTCCAGCTTGGTTGTCTTTTAATTTGGAGGTCCTCATACTTTAAGGACAAACAGTCTGTAGTTAATTTGAATATTGTCTAAGAAATGCTGTATTCCTTGGGGTACTGTGAAAAATTGCTGTAAAAACATTCTTCAGCATGGCTAAATTGGTAAGTTGCAGATTTTTCATGCAGCTTTTAGGGGCTGTGGTTGGTAAAATTTGGTGTGAAGGATCAGTTGCTACAAAATATTTAAAAAAAATATTATTATGAAGAGCTAAAACTTTGTCAGCGTTCCAGAATCTGAGCTTGTTACTGATAGTAATGATCAGCATCATTAAACTGAAGTTGTTGGAAGGATTTTGTTTACAGATTTAAGTTGACTTAAGGAAAAGCAGAATGCATAGTTCTGAGTCTGTATAAAACTGAAAGTATAGTTCTCGGGTATGAATTGACTATTCAAATGGATATGTGCTGAAATTAATGACTTTGTGATAACACAATGAAAAATTGCACACTACTTAAGAAATTCAAGGGAATGTCTGATGATGACCTGCATCAGTCCTTTAGCCTGTGAAGCATGCTATTGGCCATGGAGCAATCAAAGGAAAAACCATTTCTTGCTTCTTGAGCACAATCTAAAAATTATAAAGATGGGATCAATAGCTGTCCAAGGGCTATGATTTTGTTTGTTTGAATAACTTTGTGGGTAGTGTTGACTATGTGTTTTGGAAAGACTGTTGACAAGGCATGAGAAAACTGGGAATAGAAGGGAGGAGGTAAAATGAGGGGAATTTTTGTAAGTTTGGCTAGAAGAATGTGTGCAACTGTCTTGACGGATTGCTTATTTTACTCAACACTAAGGCTAGTATTTTCAAAAGCAATTATATCAGTTGCATACATCAATTTTAGTCACCTGTGCTGCAATCTGCTTTCTAGAAATGATCAGTTACTATTTTGCCTGTCAAAAGAAGATCTGTTCTTTTAAGTTGCTGCTAATTGAACATTGAAAAATTAAGCCACTCAGTATCACTAGTAGAATATGGTGAATAAGTCCAAGCTTGAGAAATAAGCTGATTTAGATAATTTTGGCAGAAAATGGATTGGACTAAAGTACTTGTAAAACTATTGACTGATTTTTTTTATTTTTATTTTTTTTGGTTGGTTACTTGTTTTTTTTTGATTTTTTTTTTGTTTCTTTTTTCTTTTTTAGAAAATTTAACTACTTTAGAAGAGTCATCCAACTTTTTGAGCCACTCATAATGTCAGAGAGAAGTTCCAAAAAGAAAACTTTTCATGCTTCTTCTGCATGGACTTGTCTTACATATTTCTTCAGTTAATAAATGCTGTGTTTGAAGTCCAAGCAATGCACTTAGTTCTGCCACTCTTTTACATCTCTGAAATAACCTTGCTTCCAGGATTCTTGGCCCCTGCTGCCAATAGGGAACGCTGTATACACCCTGAGACATCCCAAACTGTTGTTCGCAAGTTGTGTAGACTTGCAATTGTGTGCTCACATTGTGAATCATGGTAAGCAATACCTAAAATGACAGGTGAATTGCCTGTTTCCTTGTGAAGTGTTACCTCCTCTCGTCTGCTTCTACTGGGTTTGTAAACTTTTGTGTTTCACTATATGTTGCCTTTGCTTGGTGCTCTGAGGCTGAGGATAACTCATGGGTGTTTGTCAGCAGGTTATGAATTTGATGTTCTTGGAGAATTTAGGGAACTTTTTAATAAAAGGCATGTTATTTCTTTTTGTGAATGTTGCTTGTTGATTGTTGCAAAGATGGCAAGAGAGCGTGTGTTCTTTAATCTTCAGTCTTCTCAGCTCTCCACAAGAAGTAGATATGTTGTTAATATAACACAGTACCTTTAATTAGCTAATTTGCAGTGGAATGACAATGCTAAGAAATCAGGAATGGAAAAAAAAATAGTAGACTTTCCTGGCCTTAACAGTCTATCAGCTACTACAGTAATCTTTTAGTCTCATTGCCTTATGATCTACTATCCTCAGTGGTACTGTCATATCAATAGTTCTGTTCCTATCAATGAAACTGCACAGCCTAATAGATCTGTCCCAGGTAAGCAGTTTTCACGCTGCAGAACATAGATGCTTTGCTTACCCAATGGTCTGTATCAGCTATTAAGTACTGACAGTGGCATTCTCAGAATAACCTTTTAGCAAACAGCTTATTTCAGTTAGCTTGCATAGTGCAACAGTAGTATCCTAGGGTGGGGGCTTTTTTGGTTCGTGGTTGGGGTTCTTGAAAATCTAATATTCAGTATCAATTCAAGCAATAGTGGTATCTTTATGTAAGTGTATTGGGTCAAAAATATGTCCGTACTCAACATAGCTTTTTAAGAAATTGGTGCACAAAATGTGACTTGCCATTAGCAGTTTGTCCTTCTAGACAAAGAACATATTAATCATTCAGTACATTTTGCTAGTTGAGAAGATGCACTGTTTCAGAGTTCATTGGTGTAGGCTGGGGTTTTTCTTAGCTTTTTACTTTGTTTTCCAAAGAGAGAAATGGTAAAATATACAATTTTCTTTTATGCAGTACAATTTTTTACTTTTCCCCTTCTGCTGTTACTAAGATGATTAATTGCTCAATCTAGAAGATAGGACTATTTTCAGAGAGCCTTCTTTATCTGATACAAGTTAAATTCATTGGTTTTGGCTTACAAAATGGTTTGTATATTTTAGAATTAAAGTTTGGACCCACCCCCCCCACCCCAGCATTTCTGAGAGAAGAGAGACATGAGAGAAAAAAGAAAGGCAGCTCCATTAAGTAAATAATGCTTGTTGTTTGGAGCTATTGGAGTGAACTATTTGGCAAAGGGAAGAGTTAATTCCATGGGTATATACAGGAGACCTAATTGCACTTTTATAGTAGTGCATCCATCTGCAAACTAAGTCTCTAGACGCCCTCAATGACACCTTGTTCAAAGTCATTCACTGTTGCATGGGGTGGTGCCTACAGGAATATCATTTCCAGGGAAAGCCATCTGGATTTGTCTTACTGGAGAACTGTACTTGGTGTCTCCTTTCTGGGGAGAAGGTAGGACCAGCATCCTGTGACCAGCTGACTCCTTAAAGTCTCCTGAGAATGGGGTCATCTCTGCGGGGATGTTCACTGCACGTCTCAGGAGAAAGGCTGGATGGTGGCCAGAGCCTAAAGGAGGACCCAGGGGCAGAGGATGCTCAGGACCCAGAGCTCTATGAGGACTTTCACAAATAGTGCTTGCTGTGGATGAAGGACCCTCCTTATCCTGGTGAGAGGTACGGATAGTCTTGGAAAGGTGATTGCAAACAAGCCTGTTTGCATTTGCTTTGCTCTGTTCCAAGCTCAGATGCTGTCTGGACCTTGGATAACAAATGCTATTTGCAGAGGATTTTCTTTAGTCTGGGGACACATGAACAGCAAAATCTCTGAAAACATAATAACCTGTATGACAAGAATGATAAGTAAAGGATCAGAAGCAATTTCTGACTTTTGTGGCCTAGAGACATAAAAAAATTCTTTCTTAGCCTCTGCTCTGCAAAGGATGGTCTGTGTGGATCCTCTGCTTTCGCTCTCTGTATTTCACTGTGTGTGCCCTTCCGCAGTGAGTGTTGAGCAGATGGGCTGGACTGGCACAGGTTGAGTTTCGACAGCTGGTTCTTCCATGACACAAAATGGGGAGGGATCCATCTTCTTTAGCAGCTGTGAGAATGTCTCTTAGGCAGTGCTGACAAAGTTGGGTTCATCTGCAGGACCCCATCTAAGTAGGAATGTTTCCACTGGTTTGATTCTGCTCCAAAGCCACTCCCACTTTGTTTGGGAATGGTGTGATAGCTGTATGCTACTGAGGAGAGCTACAGTGATTTGATGTGTATTTCTGAGCTTGTGTAAACTGGTTGCATGTATCATTGTTACAGCTGATCCAAATCCAAGTGGCTTTCCTAGCTGTGGAGTTTTTGACTGGGATGGGGAAAACGAGGGAAAATCCTTTCTTCTGTCTCTCCGTCTTTTTCTCTACCAGCTTTATTAAATAAAATTTGTAGCTTTCAGATATGTATATTTTCAAAAAAATATTGCATTCTATATGTAGTAGATTGTTTCCTGTAAATGAATAATAAAAACAGGAATTTGAAGTACATTTAGAGTAAGTAGATTTTCTGCTTTTCCTTGAGAATTTTTACTTCTACAAAAATAAGTTTTGTGCATAGATTTATGTATTTTAAAAGAATATTTTTTATACCCAACTAGCTACTCTTGCTTGTCTTCCTTATCACCATCCCAAACTGCTCCTCCCACTCCAGATAAAACTTGAGGGGGTTGTAGTGCCAGCAGTGTCAGGCTGCATCTCTTATTTACCTTGGAAAAGCAAGTTCTGTTTTTCAAGGAGTAGATTAGAGAATAAAGGAGCAGCACTGGAGGGGAAAAAGTAGTGGGGAATGATTTGGAATGGAAATACCTGTCACCTCTATCTATTCTTTTCTTCAGCCTTCAGAAATGCAAGTGTCAAGCCTGTCTCAGGATTAGAGTATCACCTACTGAATATACAGAATATCACCCCCCTGTTTCTGTCGGAGATTTCCTACCTTCGTCTCTGTATCACTTATACCGCATAACTAAATTGTGAATTGGTTGAAATGATTACTTATTTTAAATGGGTTGAACTAACCATACAATATATACTGCTTTAGGTATAAATAATCCATCTTAAGATCAGACTAGATGGTGTCTAAAAACTTTTCCAGCACTGTGATTGTGTCATGGGCATGAGGAAACCCTGCTGGGTTTTTGTTTGCACAATGCAGTTCATAGGTTTTCCCTTTGAAAATAATGAAATCTTGTTTTTAACTTCAGTTTCTTCTGCCCAAAACTTCCTTGCTCCTGCTACCTTACCTTGTCCATGTAAGATGAAAGACTTTTGCTACCTGCCGTAACTGACTGGTGGATGATGTGAAGAAGAAAAGTAAAAATCCAGTGGGAAAGATGGAGGTGAAAGTAATACGAAGGCAATGTATATATCTATTTAAAAAGGTCTCAAATGTAGAGTTGTGCCAGGGGAGGTTTAGACTGGGTATTAGAAAAAATTTCTTCACTGAAAGAGTGGTCGAGTATTGGAACAGGCTGTCCGGGCAAGTGGTGGAATCGCCATCCCTGGAAGTGTTCAAATAATGTCTAGATGTGGTGTCGGGGGACATAGTTTAGTGGTGGACTTGGTAGTACTGGGTTAACAGTTAGATTTGATGAATCTAAAGGTCTTTTCCTACTGCAATAATTCTGTGATTTTATGATTTTATGAATTTTTATATGCTGTACTGGTGTGTTTACAGCAACATCTAGCCATCTTTTGCCATCTGGTTACAGTAAGGTAGGAGCTTTTGTAACTGAGCCATTTGTTAGTAGTTACAGCACAGATTTATGAGAGTAACAGTTATATCTGGGGTGTGAACAAGAAACTGTAATAGCACAAAAGATATTTCAATAACAACCCAGATAACACAAAAACTGAAATCCTCCCTCAGCTTTTTTACTCAGGTTAAGCAATTAGATCAGAGAAGTCAATGACACCTTGTACACACAATAAAGTCCAGGAGCATCACTGCCTGTGGAGCCCAGCTGGAAAGTAACATGATGGCACATTTATTCCTGTCAAAGGTGTTTCCTTGTCAGCAGAATTGTCATCATTAGTCCTCTTCTTGCAAGTTACTATACGTCAGGTTTTGTCCTGCTCGCTTATAAAATATATTCACCACAGCTTTAGATTGTAGCTGAAAGAGTTGCTGCTTGTTTGTGCTGTGAACAGTAATGTGGTGACATAAACAGCAGTGGATGTTCTAGGATGACAGGAGAACTGAAATTACCCCACAGACAATTCTTGTTGGATTTATTTTCAGTATTTACTTAAATACCTAGTTCTTTGAGATGTACAAAACTGAATTGGGTGTTTCATGCAAGTTACGTAACGCAAATTCCTCTTGTACTTCTTGCTTCCAGTTTGGTCAGAAATATGAAGCCTTTGTTCTGCTTCTATAACATCAACATTTTAGAAGGCATGTAGTGTATTATGGGTTTCTACCTTTTTTTTTCCTTTTTCTTTTCCTGTCTGGGACTTCTTCCATTATGAAAGATATTCACTTTTGCTGGTTGTTGGTTTTTTTTTGTTTGTTTACTTTGGTTTTTTTAGTCCTAGAGGCCTTGATTTTCTTGCTTTCCCTCTCAGTAGATAATTTTAATTACTTAAAGAAATTTGAACATTTTTAATGAGTCCCCACTAGATGTTGTTTGGGGGTCTTGAAGTTCATGATGTAAACAAATGATTTCATGATGGTGAAGATGCAAATTTTGGGATCCTTTACCTCTTGTCTAGAGCTAGTTGAGGAAAATCACCCTTTTTATTAGTTGGATTTGAAGGATTCTGAATTTGTAGTGTGGTTGCACTTGGATTCATTGGCACTTTCGTAAAAATCAGTTAAGTGGTGCCTAGAGTGCATTCAAGAGTTTAACTGTGTAATATTTTAGCCTACACTGAAGGTAGGAAAAAAAGAAAAGTTTGACTATTAGGTTTATACTGAGGACAGAACACATTGAATTTAATGAGTGATCTGGAGCATAAAAGGGAACAAACAGAGATCCAAAGAGGTAAGATTTCATCATTGTAGCAGAAAATAGGAACCACATTACCTTATTTTTGTTCCTAAAGAAGGATGGCAGGATGTTATTTTAATATTCTTGGAAAGTGAAATGAAGTCCACATTAGAAGGTATAGTAATGTCTGAGGAGCTGACTGCTGATCTCAAACATACTTACACTGGGAAAGATGACCATGCACGAGCAAATGTGATGAAGGAGATATGCATGATCTTACACTTGCCCAATAGGATCATGAAGAATGTACTGGCCTTGGTGCTTACAGCACGTCAGTAAGTGTATCTTTAAGACTTTTTATTTAGACTTTTTTGTCTGCTTTTTTGTTGTGCAAGATGTAACAATTTATAATTAGCTAAAATTCATAATAATGGGGAAAAGGTGTGAGGGGAGGAGAAGCTATGGGCTCAGGATTGATAGAACACTGGTCCAACCATAATGCAGTTACACTAACTCCTGAGAAGACCTCATTTTTGCAGCAAAGCTTATCTGCTTCACAGTTTACTCTTCTCTATCTCATATTAAAAAGTCAAGAGAAAGTAGGTAGTGAAGATACAACTTCAAGAATAAGAGAGAAGAGATGTATTGCCTAACTGTTTTGCCATGATATCCCTCATGTGTGGCACTTGCTCTCCACGTAAGGGAGGAAGCCCGCAGGAATAATGATGAGTCCTTGCTGTTCTTCGAAAATAGGCCAAACTGCCAAGTGCACAAAGTGTGCAGCAAAGTCTCTCTTGACAGGAAACTTGAGGGAGGTGATAAACTGGCAAGTAAAAAAAGTGAGTTTTGGCTGCAATGTACTTAGTAATTACTTCAACATGAACATCCTGACTTTTTTTCCTCCCAATTCTGATCTCCTACCTGCTAATAAGTATGTGACATCTGCCAATCAGCTGACATGGTTAGTCATTGTTCTGTCTCTGCTTGAGAAATGTCTTTTTCCCTACGTCCCATGAAAGCCTGAAACGGAAATGTGTGATGGCAGAAAGACAAAACTTGATAACTCATCCAGAGACCATGCAGAGGGAATTGGATTCCTTTACACAGCATTTCAACTTGTGCTTTGATTCAGAAATACAAGTTACCCCTTAAACTAGTTTCTTTGATTTTGTTTTTTATGGTTTTTTATTTTTGGTGCTAATTTGGTTGTGTTGATTTTGGTTGGTGTTTGTTAGTTTTGTCTAAGTTTTTAAATAAATGCAATACAAAAAGCCCTCAGGAATAATGATGAGTACTTAATGTTCTTGCAATTCTGGCAGTTTTTCAGGGACTTCACTGTAGATTTAAAACCTTATCTGTAACCATGTAGGTGGCTTTTCTCCTCAGTCACATCTTGTGGGCTCACTTCAGGCACCTGAGGTGCACTTAGCCACCTTCCTGAAGGAGTTGTTTTTCTTTTTTTAAATGTTCTTTCCGCATTGTTAACAGCCTGGTGAACCTTGGTCTTTCAAGGCCTTATTCTCTAGAGTTTTGGCAAACTTCCTTGCCACAAGCTCATTTGCAAGCACTGCACATCCAGTGAATAAAAAAAAAATGTTACTTGACCAACCATGAATAAACAACATAGTCCATTTGGCCATGGGCAAATATTTCACAGAAAGAACTGTGTGAACGAAGATATCAAAAGGCCATTGTTTAAATAGTTTCCAATGATACGTGAAAAGACATCAAGAGCAGCTCTATCACTGAAGAGAGACTGATCTGGCTCTGTTCCGTCATAGATCCAAGTCTGGTTTTGTTTGTCTTGATATTTGTTTTGTTAATTCTCTGTCCCTGTGAACATATTTGGCATCCTGTGGAAAGCAGCTTAAATTGTGTGTAGAGAGGTGCAGTCCAAAACTCCGGATGGAGCACTTAAGGGTTGAAGAGATTTGTATTCTGAATAAGAAGATCCTCATTTGTGTGTTTAGACTAATATCATGGTATGCTTGGCGACTGCATAGATTATGAGTATTTGTTGGTGTGAGGTTTGTTTCTGCTTTGATGGGTCCAGAGGCAGAATAATACATTTGGTAGCTGGCTGGATGAGTATATTTAAACTAGTGGATACTTAGTAATGGAGTGTTCTAAAAAGCAAAACACCAGCATTGCAGCACTTTCCCTTGGCTGTAATGGACGACACCCCACAATTCTTAAGTAAAATTCTTCCGTTACTAAAAAAAATAATTGTACTTAAGCAAGCACTGCAGCATTTGATGCAGGAGTAGAAATGTGGTAGTTTGATGCTAACCCCACTGTATGGCTGTGGTAAGTAGTAGTAGATGGAGCGTAGTCATCTGACACTCCCCATAGAAAATATGTTGTAAAGAAGTTTGTGGTGGTTGCAGACAACCACACACCTATTACACCAGGTTCAAGAGCAGCTACATTCTGCCTACCTTTTTCTGTGATGTCTTTGATGCAGAGATTGCAGAATGAAAAGCTGCTTTGGACCCTTTCCAGAAAGCTATTGAAATCAGTCTTCAGTAACTGTATTGGCTTTTACTATGTACCAAGGTCACTGAGCTGCATGAGCAGGCAGCCCTGTTAAATATAGGATTTGAGGATTTTAAATGATGTCTTTTTACAGTTTGAATGAATAAATAAGCCATATAAAAATATGCTATACATAAAGTATTTACTACTTTTGGCCTTATCTTCTGCCTTTTTTTTTCTCTCCAGCTGTGGTCCTGCTGGTCAATTTTGCTATCATAACAGCTTTCCAATATTTATCATGTCAAAGCTCTAAAGAGAAGGAAGATACCAGTTGCCCCACAAATTCTGGCACTTACAATTACACTGATAAAAGCAAGTTCATATCTTTCAAGCAGGGTGGTGTTTTGTATGTATGTAGAAAGAAGATGGTAGTTTTGAATAAAAGTGGTTGGTATTTTCCTGGTAAAATATTGTTCTCATGAGCAACAAAATCAGTATGTAAAAAATGGACTCCTCTCTATATAAAGCTTCATGATACTTATGCTTGTGCTGCGCTTTTTCAGTTTTTGAGTAAACCAGAATTTCTGAGTTAAAAAGGATGCACAAATGCCAAAGTTGCTTTTACAATGCCCACCACAGCACTCTTTCCACCACAGTGTGAAGCCTGAACCAGTCACTTAAACCAGTTGAGTATTAAAACACCAAGATAGAACTTGTTTTGAGATTTATCTCTTGTTTATTCTCTTGAAACATTTTGCTTCATGCTCACACTGATGCAGACATTTGATAATTGAGCCTGGGTGGAGCTGGGAAAGCAGAGGTAGAATTAATATCCTCATGGCTGTGTTTGCTTCCCATTTTAGGAGTAGGTCTTGGATGTTTAGAGCCATAGTCTCAGGATAGCTTGCCAAATCTCAGGTACCTGTAGAAAAGGCAATTCTTGCAGACTTCTTTAGGCTGTTCACTGGGATCAAGATATGTCTTGAATTTACTTACACTAGTATACATAGTGGAGAAGGATGACACTTTCTAGAAAATAGCTTGTAACTAAGGTGGGCTAGGATTTTTAAAAAAAAAGGTAGTATCACAGTGAAAATGCCTGGAGGAGGACTTGGGAAACTGCAGCCTAGGGGGAATATATGGCATACAATTTCATTTCTTGTGACCAAATGCCAACTATTTACTTTTTCACTTGGCTTTTTTCCTCCCCCATACTATTATTCAATATTGCTAAAGTTAGAATAGCTTGCCAAAGAAGCTTCAAAGCTGTAATTATCCTTTGACGCATGTAAAGACATACAACCCTTATTGTCACATTTCTGTGAACTGTATGTGAGTATGTGTGGCCTGTTTTATTCCCAGAAATCTACAGAGCTGACCACTACCTTCCTCACAGTATCTTTTTTATGAAGGAAACTTTTCAAAATATTTTTGCCTGACTGGATTCCATTAGTATAACAGACTTATTAAGCACTAAGCCAGCATAAAACTTGTAAGTGCAGCTGCTGCAGAAATGGACAGTGAGAAAACATAAAAACTGTGCCTGAAGACAGAAGAATAAATAACAGTATGGTGATAACTGAGTCCTGTAAGGTATTGCAATGTTGTAGTCATCAGAAACCTATTCACTGTGTCTGCTTTTCCCTCTCTGAGTGATGGGTTTCCTTCACCCCCTCGCCCAACCTCTTCCATACGTAGCTTGCCTGCAACCTTTTAGAAAAGTTCTCTGGACTATGCCTTAAATGTTAGGAGTAATTAGGTAAAACATTTCTGTAAATTCCTGTGAAAGGAAATACATTTATTACCTTAGTTGAATTCTGGCCAAACTTAGCTTTTTCTGTATATAAGTAATTGGATGAGCAGATAAAGAGTTCGGTAAAGTAATTTTGCTTTATTTACCTCCAGAGAGGACAAAAGGTAACAAACTGAAATGACTAAGGAATTGGAAATCTGTCACTCCAACATTGGCTCGTTTAATCATGGTCAAATACCTTATCCTCTGTACAAACTGCTGAGCACTCGCTTCTTGTGTCTTACCTTGTCAGGCTGAGGAGCCCTCCCAGAGAAAGGTCACACTTTTAGCTGATGGTAGGATGTTGCTGGCATGAGTCAGGGCAGGATGAAATCCTAAGACATGTATCTTTAGATGTCAGCTGGCATTCTCTGTAGCTGTCCGAGGAGTGGGAGATCCACAATTCCAAATCAAACCAGTGTGCACTGTGGCATATTGTCTGCTTGGATTTGGTAAGTGACACACCTTGTGTCTGAAGCTTGGAATCTATCTGAGGGTTAGGGATGGCTTGCAACAATTCTACTATAAGAGTTACACAACTGAATATATATTGCGAGCAAAAATAAGAAATCAGAAATCAAAGTTTTGAAATTGAGTGAATCACAGGAATTAGGGCAAGCTCAAGTGACTAAGCAAAGCCATTGAATTTGATGCTCTATCAAGATGTATTTGGTGTGATTGTGACTCAGCAATTGCTGGTGAGTCATTCCTCATCACTGAGACCTCAGTGCTGTTGGTTTACTGGCTGAAAAAAAAAAGAAGAGTGGGAAGAATTTTAAACCTACAGAGAAAGTTTATACTTCATGAATATGAAAGAGAGGGGGAAGTTTTACCCCTGCTTCAATTATTTCCCTTGAAAGACTTTATTTTTTGCTTTTGAATATGGTATTTTCAGTGGAATGAGATGACTTTTCCCAGCTTTATTTATAGTGGAAGTTTACAGAAAATTAATTTGTGGCTATATCAAACTATTAAAAAAACCCTTTAAAACAATGCAGTTTTCTTTGTCCATGGCTCTTTCACACAGATGAGTTTGAAATACTTCATACCAATAACTCAGATGTGAGAAGACACTAATAGTGGAGGGCGACTGAAATCAATACGTACCCACAGGACAATAAAGGTCTGAGAATATACAAACATTTAATGAAATAAATATGTGTAGTAGAAACTGCAGAACAAGAAGGATTTGTAAGCAGTGACAATATTCTGAGAAGGTGAGGGACTGAGGGGAAATGAGATGTGAAAAGCAATGAAATCCTCACCTCAACTCTGATATTCTATGTGTTCGTCATATAACAGGGCAGTAATGGAACAAAAGTGCCCTGGTATGCATTCTGTTGTCTGTATCCAGCCAGAGTGAGGGTGCTCCCATTCAGCCAGAGTGATGGTAAGGATCACAGTGAAGCTTTAAACTCAGCCGTTAGTAGAGATGGGTTGGTTTGGGCAAATGGTTGGGTGTGTTTTTCTGTTAACCTGTTATACCAGACCTGGAGATCAAGAAGGAAAATCCTTTTTCCTTTCCTGTTCTATTTGCCAAGTCTGACAGAGACCATGGGGAAGTTGTAGTTTGTGCTGTAATGTACAGCAGGGTCAGCTACTTGGGAGCACCTGGGGATCCCAAGTAACAAGTTCTTTGCACTTCTGCAGGGCATTAGTAATGCTATGGATTTTTTTTTCTTCTTCCTGTGTCAAATTGAAATTGTGCCATAGGCCCTTTTATTGCAAGCATCAAAATATCATGACCCCTTCCTACCCTTGACTATGGTACTAGCTATATGTATAGATTATAAAGGATTTCCAGAAGCAGCATCAATTCAAAAATATTGGGTTTTATTAAATGCAGCTCTGTAAACCTTGTGCTGGAGGTTATCTGCTGTAAAATACCTGCAGTGTCAGATTATACCGTATTTTTAATCATAAAACATGGTAAAATCACTGAAAGTGGCAATGAGACTGTCATATGTGCTCATTGATTATTTTAATCTCCAGACTTTGAGTTTCATTTATCAAATGTAAGCACCTCCATGGGATTTGCGAATCTCTGATGGACGTGTGGTTTGGTACATTAGGTACAAAAGCAACACAGTGTCCCCACTGGAAGCTTTGACTATCTGGCAATGTTACATTAAGAAACTTTAAAAAAGATGGTTAGGGACAGGCAAGGTCTGGGAAATGTATCTGAAGGATTTAATAAATGAGGACGGTATTTTTTAAGGAATATATCTTTTCTTACATATACTCTTTCAGCACCACGGGGAGTTATCACTGTTATTTGATTTATATTTAGAAGTACATTACACTTCTTATGCTTTTATTGCTTATAGTCGATACTATTCCAGATCGTTAGGTAATTATATTTTAGTGGTGACTGAGCTAATGTGGAACTAGGCTTAGAGTCTGAGGAAATAGATATATAGCTAAGCCCATAAGACCTGATTCAAAAAAACTTTTACTTCAAAAAGCCCATAATTAGTTTTATGCAAATTATACCAGAAGATATCTTAGTAAAGCAGGAAAAAAAACCAACAAAGGAAGGTCCCAAGTTAACGCTTCCTTTCATCCTTCTTTTGTTACAGCACATGAGTCTGGTGATGTCTGGCATAAGAACATCTGTGGGAGCCCATCTCTGCTATGTCCTCAGAACATGCTGATGTCACACTTTGAATGAGATCATGTAATGTTCTGGAGGTTCTACTTCAAAATGTTATCTAAGGTTTTAGAATTCAAGGGCTTTTGAAAGTAACTGCCAATTTCTGTACTTGCAGTGAAACACAAGTAGTAAAGTAGTAGCTTACTAGGTTCCTTTATTGCTTCCCTCCTCAAAATTATGACAACAAAGCAGTTCAACTTCATACATTGAGTATCTTGAGTATTTTGCTAAAAATGACCCAAGAGAACAGTTTTGATTTTTGTATTTTGGGGATCACAGGCTTTGTCCTTTTTTCCACATTAGAACAGAAGTGGACTCTTTTGATGATACTGCACAATAAAATTGCACAGAGGTTGCCCATTTTCAATTTTGAAAGGCCAGGATTTTAATTTCAGCTGCTTTAGCTGGAAACTAATCCCACTGCATCTTGGACATCTTCCAGGTGAAAACGTTGACCTAGTTCACTGGAAATGTTCTAATTAGTTTTTGTTCCAGCTTCAGAGTCTTTTAAAACCAGAACAAAGCAGTAAACTGCTAGCAAATCTGAGCCAACAAAGATACAGTGTGCAAAGATTTAGACCTGAGTGCCCTAAGAAACAGGGGTTTAGGCCAGAACCAGTTTAGCCTAGAAGTCCTGTTACTTTGACCAAGATATTTGTTAGTTCTTCTCTGTTGCTTGTCTAGGAACGCCCCCAAAAATCAAAGCACTGTGATATTATTTATTACTGGAAATTTCTCAATCTATCGCTGTTCTGCATGACTTCCCCACTTTCGAAGTGTTTCTGTAGACCTGAAGCCAGTGTGGAAATTCTTCCACAGTTGTTTTGCTTGATACGGTTTTATTCATATTTTAGTGGTAGGGAAGCTATTGCCATATTAGATGTAAAACATTAGGAAATGTAAATGAGACACTGATTTTTCTGGTCAGATAATGGTTTTGTTCTTCCAAAATGGACCAGCCTCACAAGTAACCTTTTCAATGCCTTTGGTAGTCTCTGCTTGCAAAATAATGGCTGCTCCTTAGGAAGGAGTTTCTGTTCCTGTTTGGGAGGCAAGACACTAGGAAAAAAGTGAAGGCATATTTGCCCTCTCCATGTCTTACTTGCAACCAAATACTTATTCTTTTACTATTGTGAATTTTAGCTATGCTCCACATGAAAGACAAAGAAAGAGGAGAGGAGATATTTGATAAAAGCACAATTTGAGGGGTTTTTGTGTGCATTCTGCTGGCTTGTTGTCTTCATCTTTTTGCCGCAGATGTCCTTGTAAGACTGGGATAGAAGATGAGATGAGAGTTGCTATTTAGACTGCAGACATTTCAGTTTGAAATTGTTTTCTCTGTATAGGCAGGAGTAGGCAAGCAAGAAGAGAATGGACTTTTTAGGAATGGAATTTTGAGAATTTTTTTCAAGGATAATCTTTTTCACTGGGAAAAGGCCATATAGGTGTTACAATTCCCTTTCTACCATTCACCAGGTGAATCAGAGTCCAGCTATACAATTCTGCATATGCCTGAATTAGTGGTGTTGGGGGGCTCTAAGAGTAACTGCAATGTAATGATATACTGTGAATGAGCTTTCCTGTGGCATTATTCATATTTTCCTGGAGGAGATATTGAAGTTTTATGGTTTTGTGGTGTCCTCTATTATACTACTGCAGTAATAAATGTGTGTAAAAAACAAGGGTGTGTTATTTGTCTCTGTTCCAAGTTTAAGGTATTGGGCCACCACTGTTCTGCTTACCTCTGAGAAGGGTTGAAAATATGAAGGTGAAAGCTGCTGCCATCAAATGTCATATAGTCCAGTTATGTGAAGATCTTTGTAATTTTATTTTTCTGGGGTTTTTTTCCTTTTTTTTTTTTTTTTTTAATTTTTGCCCCCTCTCTGCATANTTTTTTTTTTTTAGCTCTAGAAAAGAGGAGACTGAGGGGAGATCTCATTGCATCCTAGAGCTTCCTTGTGACGGGAAGAGGAGGGGCAGGCACTGATCTCTTCTCTGTGGTGACCAGTGACAGGACCCAAGGGAATAGCCTGAAGTTGTGTCAGGGGAGGTTTAGGTTAGATATTAGAAAAAGGTTCTTCACCCAGAGGGTGGTTGGACACCAAACAGGCTCCCCTGGGGAGCAGTCACAGCACCATGATGGAGTTCAAGAAGTGTTTGGACAATACTCTCAGGCTCATGGTATGATTTTTGGGGCTGTCCTATGCAGGGGCATGAGTTGGACTTCGATGATCCTTGTGGATCACCCTTCCAACTCAGGATATTCTATGATTTCATATATCAAATTGAATTAACTCCTTATTTCAGATTATTTGCTTAGTTTTGAGATTTTGATGACTTTGCGTTGTTACCAAGATCAGCTTGAAATCAGAGGTGGCCTATTTTCATGGAGGAAGGTATGCAGGGAATTGCTCTTGCTAGATCACATAAGAGGTGGTTTGAATGCAGTGATTGCACAGCAGGCAAGGTAGACAACTACAGAAACTATTCAGAAAGGGCAATGTGGTGGGCTGACTCCAGTCAACAGCAAAAATTCTACCCTAGCTCGCTCTCCCTCCCCTCTCAAATATGTGTAATGATTTCTTGGGAAGACAAATGCTATAATGAAAGTCCCCACATCCTGTCTATTTCCCTGAATTCTTACTGCTATGCACAGCATTGTGTGGAAGGAAATATCCCTTTTGGCCATGGTGGGGCAGCTGTCCCAGCTGTGTCCCCTCCCAGCCTTTTGCCCACCTCCAGCCTCTGTGTGTGTATGAGGTCAGAGAGAAAGCCTTGGTGCTGTACAGGAATGGTTCAGCAACAATCAAAATGTTGGTGTGCCAGCAACACTGTTTTATCTACAGATACAAAGAACAGATAATACAGGTTCCTCTGAAGAAGGTTAACTTAATTCCAAGCAAACTTAGTAAAAACAAACAGATTTTAGGAAGCTTTATTTTAACTACATGAATCTGCATTTGCATCTTGGCAGTATGAAACATAACCATCAGAGATTTATTAAGTGAAGAAGAAGAAAAAAGTCTTCCAGGCCATCTCCAAATTCCATGCTGACTTTAATTACTATACTGCTGTCTGTAAATGAGTGACATGACACTAATGACTCAAATATTTCCTAGAATGCAAAGATTTTTACATGACAGGAAGTGTTTGAACTTTAATTACAAGATTAAAAGATAGCTCGATAAGTTTCTCAGGACAATATGTCCCATGAGTGATTAATTTCTAATTATTACTGACTGTAGTTCTGAAAAAATATTACCCAAATTACAGTAGGATACCATCTGGAATCTCAGTGCTATGAAACCAGTGCTCAGTGAGGCTTCTCACTAAGTGGCAAAGTGGAACAAAGGTTTGAAATACAAGAATCCATTCATGATTGTGGGAAAGCTTTTAATTTCTGCTTCAGGAGCAACTGATTCTGGTTTAGTACAGTTGTAGATTTAAAGTGGGATGAAGAATTAACATATTTAATTGGATACTTATTTGTTTGGTTCATTGTGGCTGGTCATAGCTGTACACATTACTTTTAATAATGTATATTCTGCTGGTGCTCCAGTGCCAACTTCCTCATCTCCTGGAGAAGCAGAGAAAGGTGGAAAGAAAGAAGAGATTCTTGCATGTTCTCCACGTGTTCGTCCTGCTTGCGGTTATTCATTCCTAAAACACAAACCTTTGCTCAGAGATGGAGAGTGTAAATATTAATTATTACATGGACGATGAACTTACCAGTTTGCACTTGTTGAAATGAGTGATCCTTTGTAGACTCTGCAGTGCTCAGAGCTGCTGCAATACCACTTTCCTTGATCCTGGTCTGTTGCCCTTGTGAAAACAATCCACAACTATTGTTTTCATTTAAGCCCGCACTGATTCCGGGCACAGTCTTTGAAGTCTTGCCTTCACTATGACACTCTGACTAAGGTTGGATGTTTAGACATTCTTAAACAGTTATAAGTGAAACAAATGTAAGATTCAGTCCTCCTCTTAGGCTTGAGCAAAAAGATGCCTTCCTATTGATTTTGGTATTTCTTGTCTAGAAATCTTCCTTCTGAGTTTGAAGTACTTGTGCTCCTTGTGCAGTACTTTTCCCTATGTTCTGTGTGCCTCTGATAAAGGCTTCTTAACTGTTTTTTTGTTGTTAGGACTTTTCTACAAATGGAAGTCATCTGTTTACAGACAGATGTATTTGTACCACAGTGAGAATTTCTTATTTTGAAGTTATGCCTAATTATCTCAAGGCCACAGGAATGATGTAAATAGCTCTGAGTGTTTGGGAAATTAAGGCTATTTGCCTTTTGTTCCTGGTTAACAACTGATAAAGGACCTTTTCTCCAGTTTGGGCTGTTGAAGCCGAGGCTGCTAGTATATTCATTTGGAAATTTGGACTAAGTATTTACATGCATATTTTGATAAGCTCTTAACATCTTTCACACTGTCAATTCTCTATAGTGCAGAGACACATAATGCAGTATTAATGAAGATGGTGCAATTAGTAATATGCCACTTTGCTTGGATACATCCTCCCTGTTGATGTATCAATGAATGCTAATGAAGGGAGAAGTGACACACAGGTGAAGTGGTTGAGGGGATTTTGGCTCAACCATCTTTGTATGAGGCCCAGACGTGCCTATTTTAGGCTCTGGAATTTCATGAATATGGGTTAATGAATGGAAAGGAGCAGGAAAATATACTTCTGTATATAAGTAGGTTGACATTGAGCTGACTTTTATTTACTGCATACACCAGACAAACCTTGATATTTGCATGTCATCTCATAGATTCTATTAATTCATGCTTTATTTCAGATAGAAAATCTTTCTGGCAGTGCCTTCATCAAGTACCTCAGTGTTCCATAGAAATAATGTATTGATAAGGGGCTAATAGATTTATTATTTTACTATAGCTTTTGGTTTTTATCTTTATTTTTATAGAATTTATTATGTTAACTATCCTGCTGTCAGCAGGCCAGCAGCCACTCTGTGATCCGTTCATTGTAGACAACAGTTAAGAGATGTGACCTGGCATGATTCCTCTTGGAGTTTGTACTGTGATTTTGTTTTACTTTCCCCAGTCTAAAAGGGTCTCTGACTGCACAGGTATTTTCTGCCTTTTCATATGGGGAAATCTAATTCTTGATGTGGAATAAATACCATGCAGTTCAGTGCTGAAAATGCAGATGGATGCAACAATGCCTTGCAGTCCTTCCCTGTGCCAGAAATAGCAGAAGGCATTTAAATTTCCCTCAGCTGGCTTTTTCTTGGCAGAGAATTAGATGGCATTGGAAGCACAGAGTGATACAGTGTGGGGTTTCCAGGCCAGCTGCAGCTCAGCTTTGTGGCCCAGCTGTGCCTGGATGGATTTGCAGAGGTAGAGCCACAGCACCTTTCTTGTGCAGACCTCGATAAATGTTGAGCTGATCTGCAGAAGGCTGTGGATCAAAATGTCTTGGATCTCAAAAGGATTGCTGAAATCCTATGAGAAACATTGGATGAAATGTGATAATAGCCCACTGATTTTTATCATGGCTTCTAACTCTCTGTAGTGATGGCCATAGTTACACCATTCTGGTGCCTGTAAAATGAAGAACAAAGCAAATCTTCTGCTCTCCAAGTGAGGAGTTCTTACTTGTGTACTGTTCGGTAACTTTAATCTCTGTGTGGTGGATTTGAGTAAGACTTAAGTTGTACAAAATGTAACCTGCATACACTGAACTTCAGAAAAGGGATGTAGTCAACATTTATAATGAGGAAAAAATAGAACAAGCATTTAATTAGTAAGTCTTTATTGTGGAACAACCCCTATTTATTTTTTTCTACATAGGAAAATATCATGTATTTCATCACCGCAGAAATGTTATGTTCTTTTTCACTCGGGCAGGCTAAAACTTACGACATGCATGATTTTAATAAAAATGAATGTTGGTTTTAAATGTAGTTCTGTAGAACATATCCTGAGGTAAACCCAAACCATTCTGTGTACTATCTTTGAATTATAAAACACCAGGACCTGAGCTGAACTATAAACCAGCTCTAAGTGGGAACCTTTAAGGAAAAGCTTCATAGGTAATGTACAGTGGAGCAATCAGCACTAATTCCCACTGAGCCAGCACTAGGCTGTGCCCCCGGAGTGGTGCAAGTGGTAAGTGATTGTAAGGCTGCATGGAAAAAAAAGGAATAGAAAAACACTTGTAATAGCATGTTAATAAATTATGACTTTGGAAATGTCACCATAGGATTTTCAATCCAGTAAGCATTCAAAACTTCATTTCATGAAATCATCTTCTGCAACCTGGTCTCATTACAGTGGAGCACAGTGCTTGTTGCAGTGTTCTGGTGTTGATACGGCCTGCCTACCAGTTACTGCGGTAGCATCATTGTACTGGGGCAGTCTTTCATCTAAGTACTGCAGCCTAAAATGCCTCATCTTAAAGAATGAGATGGGTGATAGGCCAATAAGATAAAACACTGGATTGCTTCCAGGTAGAGTACTGTTTTGTTGTTTAAAAGGGATGTTAATCACAGTTTTGAACAGAAGCATTTTGTTTAGAAAGGAAACAAATAGGGATGTTCTGTGAAAATCTTTGACTTTTACTCACCTTAGTGGAAGAAAGCTGGGATGCATGTACATTACAAAATGCTGGAACTACTGCGTAGTTTAAAGTGTTGGGCAGATTGGCAGTACTCCATGTTCTGAACACTTTCATAGGTTTTATTTTTATTTTATTTTTGTCATAGTGGAGTTAGAAAAAGCTTTCAGAAGTTTTCTGAGTTGTATCAGAAAGTTTAGTATTTAATGTGGTTTTCTTTCACATGAGCACAGAGCCAGTGCACACTGATTCTCTTCCCATAAACTTGACTTGAATCAGCGCACCCATGAATAAGTCCCTGCTTTGACAAGGGCACATTTCCTAGCATGAAAAACAGATTTCATCAGGTACTTCTCTAGCAGTCCTAACAAGCCAAATTGTGCTCAATTATGATGAAGATAAATCTGAATCCTTTTGCCTTGTCAAAAATAACACTGAATCCTACACAACCTGTTATCCTCTGAGTTCATTAGATTGCAAAAGGACTGAAAGCAGATTGTCCTCTTTGCCCTGGCAAAATGTATAGGGAAATATGACTTCATCAGCTCAGCTCACCTCTGCTTTCTCTTTTCCAGAGTGTTGATGGACTGCATCAAAAATGAGGTTGAGACTGTGCCAAGAACTGTGCAGTTTCATGACTGCATCTGTATCATTGTCCTGTCTGTGCACTGATGGCATGCAGCTTAGTATCCCCATGGATGTGGAAGAGGTCAGGCTAGTTTTTATCCATCTTCCCTCTTTCATGTCTGACCAAACCATTTTGAGTTCAGTGATCATAGGAGAAGGCTCCCAGTGCCATGCTAGCCCTGATCTCCCTTCTGCTCAAAGAAGGGCAGTGGTTATATCAATGAACAGGTCCCTGGGGTGCTGCTTAAGGTGAGAGGTCAGACACAACTTGTTTGTAATCCTTTCTGTGTGACAGAGACCAAAAGCTGTCTCATCTAACTGTATTTCTTACAATTAATCAAAATCTTTCTTTCATTTGTGAAACTGAATAGAGAGAGATGCATAAATAATTATTTAAAGAGCCACACTGTATCTGATTTAATAACTTATTTTTAGTAAAACCCGGTTACGTATAGTTGAATCAGTGGAGGAATCTCAAGGAAATAGCAGCCCAGTTTGTTACAAGACCTGTATTTTTGGCTAAGTTTCCTTAAAGAGTTGCTATACAATTCTGCCTTTGGCAAGGTCTGTGTATCACCATGATGCGTCTATAAACAGAATGTGAAGCGGCTGTACTTTGTCAAACGAAGCCAATAATTCACTGGGTGCTCAGACCTGCACTGAACTCTCCTTCAGAAAGCAAACTGTGTGCTGCTGGTGATCAAGTCAGGGGAAGCAGGGGGCATTTAGTACCCTAAGAAGTGTGTGCTGCTATGCATTGTTCTACAAAACAAGAAAAAAGAAGAAAAAAACGACAACGAAAACCCCAAACAAGGGAAAAGAAAAAGAAACAAAAAAAAGAAAATCTAGCAGTAATACATGCTGCTTCTGTAAGTGGATATGACTTCTCTCCATGTACTGCACTCTAGGGTATTTTCATCATAGTTGTAAACTACTTGTACTGCTTAGCAGATGCTCTGTCTTCCTGAAAAATGTAAACAAACTTCTGTGATTAGTGACTATAGCTGTTAAAGGTTTGTTTCTGATTGCTTCTGTAATATGCTGGGCTCTTGCAAAATATAATACACTTAAAAAAAAAAAAAGAAAAATATGAACTTCACGTTCAAAAACCATTTTAGTTTGCAAGATTTTTATCTTAGGTCTAACTTTGCTTCAGGCTGGACGTGGCTAATAGAGGATACAACTTTGGCAGACAGGAGTCTGAACAGTCAGTTTCTGTTGAAGTAATCTTTCCAACCTTAGGCACCTTTGATTATTTCAGCCTGGAGAGATCTTTTTAGATAATATCTTTGAATGAGGTGAGTGTAAAAACAACCATGCAATGTTCTCTGTACTCTTGTAGCTTTACAGTCTTGCTCAACACACAGAAAAACTATACACTAACACTGTAAAGTTTGAATGGAGCCTAATCAAAGCCTTATGTTTTGACATAGAAGGATTCCTCTTCAAAATTGAATGCTGTAGTACTTAGACTCATTTAAAAAACATTCTGTGCTAGTGAAATAGTTATTTTTGGAAATCACGGTAAGATTTTTGGTATAGTTAGCACGCAGTCTAATTAGCATATTTCCATGCCTAAAAGTTATGATATTATTGTAACAGGGTTTTTTTTACTCTGAGTGAAAAAACCTCCAAATCTTTCTTTTGGCAGAACTGATTCTTTTAGGAGGAATCCAAAATAATGACATAATGGAAAGCACTGTGGTTTTGTTCTTAGTTCTCTCCTTTATACAAGATGAAAAAACAATGTGTGCTCTACTTGTTGTCTAATTTCTCATGCCCTTCCATAATCCAAAGCTTAATCTCATTCTATATTCACTTATATTTTTTATTGTTGTTGCAAAATATTTAGAATATTTTTTGTTTGTTCTAAGGTGAAACACACTATGTGTTTTTAATGTTACTCATATGCTATGTTCCTCAGTTAACTGATCTCCTAGGTTGAGTTTACATGCCTGGCCATGTCTCATTCTCTACTGTGCATTTTTTAAGCCGAGGGAAAAAAAATAATGTTTATAATCAATTTCTTTATTCAAGTTACAGGCATTGCCTATTTTGCATGAAAAAGGCCTAATCTACAGTTTATTAACTTTTTGGTTGCATCAGTGCGAAAAACTTGGAAACAACTTTAACTGGAGAGAGGCAGGTTACCATTTTGCTTAGAGTGTATTGTGTTATTAACCTGTCCTTTATGTACCAGACATCAGCAGTGATTGTTCAGTGAGACTGTAAGCAAAGGTCACTGTGCGGGTCAGTAGCCATCATTTCACTGTGCCCCATTCCCTGCTGGTAAACTGCAGTTCACTGCATGGCATCTTCTGTTCCATGTGAATTTATGAGTTTTACTAAAAGAGACTGTGTAAATTTGCATGCAAAGTATACCTTGTATAAACTAACAACTCTAGATTAAATATACATTTATGGAGGAGCTTCTACTTATTTTTGTCAGCTGTAGAGGATTAATTATAGTCATTTAAAAAGTTTTATTAATCAGAAACTATTTTGCATTAGAACAATGGAATACTTTTTGTCTTCAAATACAAAGAATATTGCTAACTTTGATTAAATACCATGTATCAGTGTGTATAGGTTTTTAACCTCTACCTGAGAAAAAGGCCTTTCTCTTGAAGAGCCTCCAGAGCACGTTTTGAGCAGTACACAATTGTGACTAGACTCCCTTCAAGTCAAAAGCAATGCTTTTAATTGTCATAAATGAAACTAGATTGACAAATGTATGTACAAGGGTTATTTCTCCCACCAATGAACTGAAACCCCTTCAGGGGGTAAGGGCCATTCTCTGTTTCACCAATTTTCTGGCTGTGTAACTTCATTGATTTCCATTGCACAACCATGACATATGAAATGGAGTGGACAATCAGGCCCTAGGGATGGTGGTTGCACAGTCAGCTCTGCCTTGTGTTTTGGGGCTTGAAGTGTAAAAGGATCAACATGCTCTCCTCTCAAATGCTTCTACAAGCTGGGCACTGTCACAAGTTGATATGTCTCCTCTCCTCCTGTATGCCACATAGGTGTGGCTGGTATTCACATGTGTACACAGGAGAGATTTGGGCATCTGGTACACAAATCCAACTAAAGAGGTGGAGGGGGATGGATCTATACAGTAGTACATAGCTTACCTGTGCTCAGGAATCCCAGCTTAATCTTTCTTCTGTAGCTGGAAAAAAGCAGTATTCTTTAACAAATTTCTATAGATACATCCTATATGTAATGATAAAAATAGTCTTTATTAACATATCTTGGGATATACCAATCAAGTAAATTTGCAAATTTTTGTCTTTGTAACTATGTTATTATGAGAAAGAATAGTCTTGTCTTTTGAAAGTATCTCATCCTAGAAAAGGGCTAACCATGGTTTCACTGTCTATTTGATTTTCTAACTTAAGTATTTAATCAACATGTACTATAATATAGACAGAAATTTTTTGCCTAGAAAAATTTGGTTTTGCTAATGGCAATACACAAGGAATAATGGGAACATCCTCATTATATCTTGAAAGACATCTAGCAGGAAATCCTACTTGAAAATTCAAATTAGCTTGAATTGGCATTCAAATTGGCATCACATGGGATGCAAGCTATGTGATGTCTTCTATAAAAAGATACTGAAATGAAGTCAAGGTTTCTAGGTTGAAAGGACAACTCTCTTCTGCAGGTGTGTGCCAGAATTAATGTTAAATGTAGTCCTTCTGGTTCTTTTCTGTGGCAAGAGATGAAAATGAGCTTATTATTTATGGAGGTAGAGACATAGTTTGTTGGGAGATAACAGGAAAACAACAGATCCCTGCTGTGCTTCCCCATGGCTGGCTGCAGACATGGTAAGTTACCACTATAAATAACTCTGTGTCAGGGCTGGACTGCCTTTGTCTCAGCTTAAAACCTCAGCAGAGCTGGTGGAGCAAGCAGAGATCTGCTGGACACAGAAGCATGACAGCATGCTCTCCCCCCTCCTCCAGGGAAGGGGACTGCCCCTGCTCCTGTTGGGTTGGTCCCACTCAAGGCTTCCTTATGTGCTACAAAGCACCAGCCAGAGCAGCTGTCAGCCTGGTGGCAGTGCCAAAATGCCACTAAAGGAACTGAGCTGGCATGAGCATTTGGTCTGCAGACTGTGCTGACAGCTTTGTGTCACTGCTGTTAAGCTGCCACTGTTGTTGATCATTTTGTAATAGCGTAAATGTCTGTGGAATGTTTTGCAGCTGTAGAACCCACTTACCAAGATCTTGGTGTATGGTACAAGTAAGTCATATGTTGGAAGGGGCAGTATTTGCCTCCTACTGTCAATACTCTCAAAGTTTGGTAATAATGAGCAATTTTTGGTGTAGGTACTGATTTAGGTCGGAACGAGATATTTCCTTGTGGTTCCTGCCATAATGAATAGTCTCCCTATAACATACTAATCTACTGTTTAAATATAGTGCATCTTTTTTTAAATGGTCTGTTTATAGCCATAGAAAAAAGTGAAGAATGGAGTTCATTTGCCCTCCATGTGCTGCAGTGATAACAGCAGGTGTCTTAATATGCTCTCAGCCTTTCCACATGTTAGTATTTCCCATTTCATAGCATCCCTGTGCTCCCATGAGTACCGACTGAATAACAGTGGAAATGACTAGAAGAAATCTTGATTTATAGCAGCTAGATGTAGCATCTTAACCCAAACGTCCAAGTCTTCATGAGTGGGAGAGAAAAGTCATTTTCCTGAGCTGAGGATCCTAAGGTGGTTTTGCTTGTTTATGCATTTAGTTCTGTGAAAGAAGACAAATGTAGGGGCATGGTAATCGAAAGGAGTGTGAAGGCAGTCTGAGCTGATTCAGCATGTACTGAGTTCAGCTGGGGGTAGAAAAGTTGGCTAACTTTCCTCATAGCAGTTCATACAATGCTGTGTTTTAAACTGGTGACCAAATCAGTATTGGTAACACAGCAAGGCTTTAGCTACCGCTGAAAAGTCCATTTTACAGTATTGAGACTTTCTCTGTTTCTCACTCTGCCACCTCAGAGAGTAGACTGAGGGTGGGCAAGAGGCTCAGAGGGGATGCAGATGGGACGGCTGATCCCAGCTGAGCAAATGGATATCTCATAGCATATAATGAATGTTATGCTTTGCAATAAAATGTGTCTGTGGGGTGGGTGGTGTGTAAAGCAGGGAGAGGTTTTTTGGAGGAAGCTACTGCTGGGGCATCGCTGTGGCTGGATATCAGTCTGCTGGCGGCAAGAGACTGCTTTTCTTTCTCTCTTTTTCATCATTTATTGAACTATCTGTACCTTGACCTGTGAGTTTATGTACTTTTTGCCCTTCCAATCCTCTCCCCTGTTCTGCTTGGGGGTTAAGTGATTACCTGCCAGCTGCGGTCAATCTACCACAAGCACTGTAGTTTGAGAATGAGATTAGTGAGGATTCTTTTATATTTAATGCTTAGCGGTCAGTATCACCTTATCAATCCTTCATTTTTCTTTCTCGTAACTGTATTATTAGCTGTTGTATCACAGACTCAGCTTATATTTTGACTGGTAAGGTCAAGCTTAGTTAGCTTTTGGCCTTTTACGGGCCTAAGTAAGATCAAGTATTTGTTGACAGCAGACCATCATATGTTCATTCAATTGAATGAGATATTGTAGATGGCCTGTGTGAAGGGATTGAGGTATTGTCCCAAGAAAACATCTTTATCCCCAGGGAAGCAGGTCATACTCATTCAATGAGTCAGTCCTCTTTCTGGTACAGTAAATCATGAATCACAGTTTGCTAAGTGGCACGACTTCAACAGGAAGGTGAATTATGTCACACCAGACACCCTGTATGTGCCAAGGATGTACTTTCTGCAGAGAAATATATATATTCCAATCTCTTTGGGCTGAAGAGACTACATTGCATAGTGCTTTCCTGAACAAGTGATTTAGTCACTGGTCTATTAGATAAAAGAAGTACTCCAGCCAATGAGAAGCAGAAATATTTGTGTCTGTAATGTTTTAAAATGCTTAATTCTAGAAGTATGTGTGAAATGTGCATTGTGCATGCCTCTCAGATTAAATCCTTCTAGAGAGCTGTGAAGAACATGTAGTCCTGCATGAACACTGGAACTCTGATTCCCAAAAGTCCGGGGTCCATATTCCTGTTTCTCAGTGTCAGCTGAGAAGAATTAAAACCAGGATGACATGTATTAATTTACATGGGAACATAATTTACCAGATTCTTCTAACACATTTCTGTAACATGTGGGAGTAATTCACCTAACGAGTTACTATTACTTAATTCTTGCTTCACCTGTTGGTTAGGAAGTTTATACAGAAGTAAGGATGCAGCTCCCCAGTTCCAGATAACTGGCTTAAAAAATTGGACAAGACTTAACTGGTAAGAACTATGAAGATGGTTTAAATATGGAAAGTGAAAAATGAAAGAATAAGCTGGGAGACAGATCTTTGTGCAAAGAGTTTGTCTTGAACTAGAAAATGTGAAACACGTATCACCCTTTCATAGATAAGTGCATGTAATTTGCTTGTAATTTTCTAGCTGGGGAAATGTGGAACAGATGTAATTTTGTCTTGCATTTTTGCAACAAAATAAATGTTCATATCCAGACATTAAAGAAAAAAATCTTTTAACATATCAGATTATTTTATTGAAAAATGTACATTGATTTGTGATTTTCAATTTTCCATTTTTATGAGATTTGGCTGTATTGGAACACTTTGCCATTTGGAATAGATGATTTTAGGAACAGGATTGCTTCCTAGGCTTTGTGCAATACTAAGGGTTTGAAATTCTGGCATTACCTAAGAAAATGAATGACCACTGTTAGTGATTTTGTTCTTTTAGTCAATACTCTTTCCCCCCAGTAGTATTAGGAAATAAATGCTTGTTTCTCCCTTTACTTAGCTTTATCTGTTAAAAAAAAGAGCCAATTTCTTTGTAGAATAAAAATAACTTGCTATGTCTTTTTCAGCTAATTAAATTGGTTCTTTGTATTAGTCATCACTTCAGTGTACAAGATACAATTCTACAGTACTCCTTGTTACCAAGCCATGGCCAGGCTTCGCGAACGAAGATTTGGGAAGGGCTCTACCCACGCTTGCTGCAAGCGCGCTGATGGCTGAAGAGGCCGATGCGAGATAGGCAAGTCCGGTTGCAAAAGGCACAGCAGAAAGTCTCCATAGGTAGTGTTGGTGAGGCACAGTTCTTTCTGCGCTGTCTTCTCCTCAAGACTGACTCTGCGTGCTGGTGCTGTTGTTGAATGTAGTGCGGCATGTTTCAATTCGTTGCAGAAAAAAAAACCTCTGAAGAAACTTCCAAATACTAAGATAAATACGTACAAACACAATTAGCCAGTGCTCCTGTGTGTGCTTAAATATGGAAACTTAGCCATATTTTGCATAGGCAGTTTTTAAAATGACTGTTACGTATGATTCAGACAAGGCAATTTTGCACATTAGGTGACCTTTAACTTTACTTATTAAACAATTTTTAGTTCTTGCTCACATAAGTGAGCTTTTTTTTTTTTTTAATTGCTGTCACCAGGGATATATATGTGTGTATGGGAGAGGGAACATTTGTTCCCAAGACTGCATTTGCTAGGAGTGAGTTGGATGTATTCAATTTTATCTTTTTCTGTTGATGGTGGCTCAAAGTGTGAGATGTCTTTCTTCACTGACAAGTTTAAGAGAAGCGAAAGGAGATTCATACCCATGGAGATTTTTCCTTTGAGAGTCTGCTGGTAAATATCAAATAATGTGAACCAAACAGACTGTTCCATATCATCACAGGGCAACAACTGCAGGAGCAGGCTAGTTTTTTTAGCAGTTTAGGTAGTAATGATCTTACCCTCCCTCCCCCCTTCCTTTTTGGCTTAACTTCTTGGTGTTGGCTTCTGTTCCTCCACTGTTTACTCCATCCCATTGCCCTGTTTCAGCAAGTCAAAATATTAACTTTTGTCTTGGAAGCATGTCGGTAGTTAGTACACAATTTCCTCAGTTAGAAGTCTTGGTAGCCTGTTTACGTGATACCTAGGACATACTGATGGATGACAAATTTAAAAGTTCATGGAAATAGTTGCTTTTTCCTAATGCTGAACAGAAATTCTTTTATGCAAAACAAAATCTTGTACCAATCCTAAATATTTTTACTGGTTTTGCAGTGCTACTGCTTTATCTTTCACAATTTTTCTCTATTGCCTTTTGCTATAGGACTTTAAAGAAATATATGTTTCCTCCATAAAACATGAACGAGTGTATTAGTGATAGAAACAAATGCCATCGTAACAAGGTAGTCATCTGAAGCCTTGAAGACACTTTTCTATAACTTTGTAATTTTGACAAATGTGAAAACCACAGACTTAATGGGTGAAAGAAGATATTTTGAAGTGCATTATGGGGCGGGCAGGGATTAGTCTGTCCATACTTAATAAAAATAAGCATTTTGTTTTAGAATAATTACTCATGAATCTGGGTATGAGTGCAAATGTTTATGGGTCATTGAACCAGGTGCTTGCCATGCAGTGCATTGGTCTCCTCATGTGAAAGCCCTGGATAGCAAAAGAAAGGATAAATGTTTTAAGGGCAATGACTGAAAGACTTAGAGACAAACTGGTTTAGCAAAAAGAAAAATCTGTTTGACTCTCTCCAGGAAACTGGAAGGGGAATGGTAATGGAAAATACAGTTTGTTGATATGTATCTGGGGAGAGGAGGAGACTCCAAGAAAGGATTAGCAAAAAGACCTAAAACATTATTGCATTGCTCAAGATGTGGTGGCACATTTACAAAGTATTTCTAATAAAAAGAAAAATGAAGAATTGTAGGCCACTCATCTAAACATAGAAAAGAAACATCCTAGAAAAGAGAGAAGAAATTCAGAAGGGATGGTGTAAGGTGTAGAGGAGCTTCGCATGCAAGGCATGACTGGTGGAAGCTGCCAATGGCAATGGCAGCATGAGGATGGCTTGCAAACTGGTGCACAAATGGCTGAGATGATTCACACCAACAGATCAGTGGCATTGAAATCTGACTTTACTGTATCTAGAAGACTTTTGCCTCAAACTGTGAATGGTGGTTACTGGCATGAAGGGACAGTAACCAGCTGGATGAACAGGCACTTCTCCAGAAGGAAAGACTCTGAAAGTTTATGGGTTTAGTTATACTCTAGGAATTAATTCCTATTATTCTGTTTACTTTCCTTGTTTTCTCTTTTTTCTTTAAAATTGAAAGACTCAACTCTTTTACTTAATTTTGTAGGTGGGCAGAAGTTGTTGCTGTCAGTGTAATTAGTATGATTTTCAAGGTAGTCTTCATGGGTCTTCAAGCAAGTGTTTACCTATGAAGTCCCTTAAATTTGAATGCAATTGTGTTCTTGCCAGCTGAATTGTGGCAGAAAGGTTACACTGAAAAGTGACTTGGATGTTTGGCTAGCTGAAGCAGTGACATACTGATTCCCAGGAATAACGAATATAAACAGTACATATAAATGCATCAAATCCAATGCTAAATTAAGGCTCAGTTTCTGCTTGTGATGTTGAAGGAAGGATAGGTAATCTGGATTTCAAAGGCACATTTCTAAACACAAGATGAGCTGGGACTCTTATATGTTTATATTCTGTTTTAGGGAAAGTTAACAGTAGTAAAACATGGAGTGATAGACTTCTCCCCCCCAATCCTGGCAAATACATTAGCAGTCCTTTCTGCCCTAAAACAGCAAATGATTGTGAGAACCTTTCAAAAGCAGGTATCTGAAGAACCACGTGCTTTCAGCATGCGCAGCCCTTACACTTATATGTAGTGCCTTTCATAACAAAGCCGTCTTGCTAGCCAGTAATTTAGGAGATGTATTATGCATTGCTACACTCAGAGAAGCTCCTTTCAGTAGAGTTGATTATAAAGCCAGTTGCTGAGGACTGTTGTCAGTGACACGTTTTAGGTGATGACATTTTAACTGTTGTTTTAACATACATAATTTAGTCTTTCTCAGCACAGAGTAGCTGTTCCAGTTCTGCTGTCATCTCAGTTTTATTAAGCCTAAACCCCGAAAAGCCACAGGGATGGAGTATTTTAATTTATATTTTTCTGTTTATGACTGCACTCTGATTATTAATTGAGAAATGGTTTTAAATCTATCATGTTTAAGGTTTTACCTCTTAGTTTATTTTTAGCTTTCTGATACAGAAGTGCCACTCATGTTGCTCTTACTATTGCTTAGGCTTGAGGAAGTCTGCTTATTTTCTGTTGGAAGGCTTTAGAAATTCTTGAAATTTGGCTGACAGAAGTACTGTTTCTCAGAAGGACTCCTGAAATTTTCAACTTGGTTCTCTTAGGTTTGTGAATCATTTAGCAGCAGATTCTGCAGATCTGTCAAATCTCATGTGTTATACAGAGGAATCATTCATTTTGTCCCTGTCTCTCACGTATTTGCAATAATTCTGCAGCTTCTCTTCTACTCTTTGAGCACTGACATTTACACAATTGCTGACCATACAGAGAGTCAGAGGAAACTTTGGATTCTGCACAGGTAATGACAGAAACATTGCTTTCCTTAAAGCTGATGGTGCCATCTATAGTGGGGAAAATGATTGTCTTTCCCTTATTGTTTGACCAATCTTTCCTAGGGCTTATGGAGTTACTAATTTTTTTTGCAACACAGAAGACCATACACAATGTGTAGACAGACAAATGTATACATATGAACACAGACTGCACTTGAGCATTACTGAATTGGCTTTGTTGAATACTTTCTTTCCACCCTGTCCCTTCCACTTACCTGTCATGCCTTGTACTTGGAGCCTTAACAGTCAGTGCAACCTACACTTGTGCTCCACTCTGAAAGCCGTCTAGGTTTACATGGTTGGCTACTCTCTCTCCAGCTTTACTCAGTTTGAGATTTGCTTGACACAAATGGCTTAGTTCTCTGCTGGTGTTATTTTGAGATAAAATGTAACATGCTGCTCTGTAAATATGATGCTTTGTGGCAAGAAAAAGATTGTCCCATTCCCAATTCCCTACGATGGCATCTTGTTCTTTGTTTCTTCTTGGTTGAAAATGCATATGAATTCATATTTTTATCATGAACAGTGATACCATCATGTCTCAAGTGCATTAAATGTGTCAAACACAAGTAATATATGGAGTAGAAATAGCCAAGTGGGAAAACAAAATACACCCAGAAAAGTCCAAAAAGGTGTCAGACCCTTTTGAATTTGCCAGTAAGCTTTAAAACTGCTGAATAAATTAGTAAAAAAATAGTGGGCAATGGCAACTCAGTCTATAGTTTGCATTTTGTATTGGGTAGGTAGAGGAGGAAGGAACGACTAAATCAGTTTCTTAGGAACAGAGCATGAACTAACTTAATCCTGTCTGTTGATGTTTGAGAAAATGTAAGGTGAGTGTTGAAGAGTTATTTTATGTTAGGATTTGGGTATAATTGGTTTGGTTTGGGTTTTTTTTTGGGGGGGGAAGGGAGGTGGGAGGGGACTTTTGTTCTTAGTGGTTTTCATTTTATTTTCCCAGATCATTAGCTGAGAAAACTTGAGGACTTAAACATTTGATGTTCTGAGTAAAGAGAAAATATGTGTTACTCTGTGACATCTTAGAGCACTAATATTATTACTTTTTGTTGTTAGTGAAATCTATACTCTTCCTTCAACACATTCCTAGAGCTGCTCCTTGCTCTCCTGAATATCTCATTATTAGGTGGCATGCAAAAATAAGAAGCTGTTAAAAAGGAGTCAAAATGACATTTTGAGTGATTCGGGTCATTACTAGATGGAAAGGTAGTCTGATGTTTTATGTCTGAGTCATGGATAGAGTTTGTCAAGTGTTTACCTTTCAGTCTCACAGAAGAGTTCTTTAACTGTTATTTGGATTAATATTCTATGCAATAAAATTTGTTATAGCAGGAGAATTCCATTATCATACTATCAAATTAACATGATTTTCAGAGGTTTTTTTTCTCTTGAAGCTTTTGATTAGGTCACAGTTGTGATACAATTTCCCCAAATATGGATTCAGCTGCACTATTAATGCTGTGGTTATAAATCCAGCCAATGCCCATACTATGCAGTGATTAGGTAGTTCCTGTAATGGCATAGATCTCTGTGGACACCTGTAGCCTGCAAGGTGAAGTGATTGCTCATAACTACTGAGCACATATCCCCATACATCACTGCAAGAAGATATCAATCTTTTTTAAGGTTAAAAGGATATTTCTCAAAAGCAGCCATTGCTGCAATTCACAAAGGCAATAGTATAAACAAGTTTTCATTCTTGTACGCTTTTGTGCTGTTAGAATTTCTTTCAGGACGATAGGCATTTTAAGCATGTTAGCTAGCACAGAAATTATGGAGCATAGTTGCAGAGTACATCACCTTCAGGGCTCATCTTCTCTTAATTTCCTGAGTTTTCAACAGCAGAAACCTATGCTTGGTGGGACATGCAAATGTGACTACCCCTTCCATCTTCTTCCCTATTTTGGGCTAAGCCTTTATTTCAAATGATAGTGAAATATCTTTTTCTGCTGTATATATTCCTTAGGTTGTTTTTTTTTTTTTTTTTGGTCAAATTATACTACAAAATGCATAAATGCAGTCATTTTGTAAATTATTTTCCATGTTATTGATTCAAGTTTTCAGGGAGTTTGTTTTCAGTTCTGCTGGTGATTTAAGTGCCTGTCTGGGTGTGGATTAGACCTTTTTTGAGTCCGCTCCTTTCCTATTACTGAGACTTAATGCATGTAAAGTTTTTCATTATTACATCAGGTACTATCACATCCAACCTTACTAGGAAGAAAAACTGACTTCATAAATGAGTCATGTACATCTGAATGGGCGTTTGGTTTGCAGTGTTGCCTAAAGTATTTTTCAGTGGTTTTGGGTGAAGGAAATATTTGTATTCTCTGTAAAGTGGCAGTTTATATTTCTGTCTTGGAGCTATTTGAGGAGAACAAATCTATTAATATACTTAAGAAGCTCAGAAACTGCACAGACAAAAATCATAAAAATCTATGCAAATTGCAGGAATTTTTCTGGATGGAAGAAACTAGAAAGTTACAGGATTTTGTTCCCTTTTTCCTCTCTTCTGCTTTTGTTTTTTCAATTATCTATAGTCTACATGAACTTTGCAATTTCAAACCAGGATCTGACGTTACCATAATATGGAGGTGAAAAGCATGTAAAACAAAAATAGTTTTCTTCAGAGTGTCATAAGAATGAATTCTGACCCCCTTTAAGCATGAATTCAATTCTTTCACATTCAAAGAATATGCCATTGTTTACCCAAGATCTCATAACACACTCTTAGATTCACTAGGAGTTTTCTTAGAATGTGTAAGAAAAATAATTTATTATTTTGACTTAAAATCAATTTAAACACAATCTGCTTTGGAACATTAGTGTTTGTCAGACTGTTGTTATGTCCCTAGTGATCTTAATGGAGTATCAGAAGCTCTTTAAACATGGCAGATCTTTGTTCAGCTTCATTTGCGGATGACTATTTTTTTATATAGGAAAAATCCTATCCTTCTAAAATTTTTCTGCATAGCTTGACAGAGAAAGTATTCTTTCCTGGAGAATTTCAGTGGCAGATAGCGTAACATTGCAGAGGCACATTAATAACACATTTTCACAACTAATGGATCTGGAATCCTGCAAACTTAGTACTTGTTTACAGAGATGTAATTAACACTCTAAAAATACTTTTTTTCCTATGTAATGTGTCCAGTTGATAACAGCTTGAATACCATTTTGATTTGAAGGTGTATTTTGATCCATAATTGTGATAGTGTGTGCAAGTCGTCCAGATATTTTTCTGTACACCTGCAAAAGGTGTGACAAAAATGTCGTGTACACTGTGTGCTAGTTAGGTGTAATGGCTTAATGCAAAGCCTTCAAAACTCAAATCAAGCATTTTTGGAGGGCTGTAGATCCAGTGCTAAATGACCAAGCTAAACCAAAGGTATCAAAGGCTAACCTTTATCTCCACTCCACCTTATCTCCGCATGTGCATGGATGATTTGGTAGATGCAGTTATGTGTCTGTCTAGGTGTGTGGACAGAATATACCCTGAAAAATATTCTTTGGTGCCCCTGTTTGCACAGTGCCAGTGAATGCAGAAAGAGAATGGGATGTTTAGCACAGTCTGGTATTGATATTGATGTTTCCAGGCTCCCCTACCCCCTACAGTCAGCTGTCTACAATATTTCATATGATTTCCATATTACCTATCCTTTGACGTCACCTTTAGGCATTTTGATATATACAGTAATGAGCATATTCTCATCCTTTGTGAGCATTGAGCATTAAGTATTTATGTTGTTCTGGTCTGTACTCACAAAATATTTTGTGACATGTTAATATTGCAACTTGGAAGAAAAAAATACACGTGAGAATGCAATCACAGTTTTGACAGTACCAATTTACTTTCTGTATTTTGTCCCTATTATATCTTTTCATATTAATCTAGACTTGATGCATAAAATAAGGCACCTGTTTTATTGTCTGCAGGTGTTATGTGAATTGGAGACATCAATCTATAAATATTTATTTTCTGCTGGACGTTGGGGTTAAAGGCCCAAGAATCAGTAGCTACAGTCTTTCTTGACTTGCGACAACTAACTGTAGATTTTTACATTATAAAGGAACAAATTTGACCTGTTGTTTGGCACGTGTCTGGAAGCCACGACCAGATGATCTGTCTGAAAGTTCTTTTGCCCTTAACAGCCAATTTGAAATATCCATGTAAATAATTTTATCCTAGCATAAACTGTATACAACTATTAACTCTAAGAGTGAAGAAATTTGCATGAATTTTTCTTCTAACAAAATGACTGTGAGAATTGTACGAAAATAATAACTTGAAGAGCTGGCTGCAGCATGAAAGGTAATTGATCTTAAGAGCAGGAAAATAGAATCCATGTTTTTTATTCTGAAGGCAAGAAGAAATGGTCAGTGCAAAAATACATTCTATGCTAGTTTTAAAATATAAACTTCTATGTAAGTGTGAGAACACAGTGGAAGGGAAGAAATATCCCATAATGAAAATAAGTTTCTCTTCACCATAAGATGACAGTCTCTGCTGTGTGTTCCTCTGAGAATTACACTGTAGTTGTACCTTCTGAGACATACACTGGCTGGGTAAATGCTTTGAAGGTATCTTCAAGTATCTCTTGGTCTTACTGAAACAAAGCCCTCTATGAGCAGGCTGATTCTGGGAGAAAGCTGAGTGTTGTACAGTGGGTATGAAATAAAGAGGTGGTACTTGGCGTGTCTAAAATCTTTCACCCCTTTACTGGAGTTAGTATTGGTAGAATGTAAAGCTGGTAAAATAATAAATTAGAATAGCAGCATCCATAAAGAGGCTCCTTCAGGTCACAGGTATTTCTTCATAATCTTGTTATTTTACAATTTATTCAAATCTTAAACTGTTGCTTTGGTTTAACAGAAACTAGTTTTGTTCTCAAGGTCACTGTGTAATATATAGGGTTTTTTTAAAATGCTGATTATGTTGTGGTGACTGTAGTAACTCTGTGCAAATGAAAATATTTAGTTGGATTAAATTAATTAAAATGTTTGGAATTAAAAGCTCTGGATCGTTTAAGTTATCATTGGATACATAATTTGCTTTCATTTAAAGCAAGATGATGCATTTCTGATCTAGAATTTTTCCTAGCTTTCAATAATCCAGTAACATGTCAGAGAGCCTGGGTAGTCACTGCTGTCACTCACTAAGCTGATTTAGAACTGCCTGAAGAGGCACCATTTTGCTTGTGATCATTCTTTAACTTCACTGACTTTTGGAACACAAACACTTCAACTCTATTCCCAGTGCTACTGTTGAGAAACTGTTCAGTAACATCTGAAAATATTAGACCTTAGGATGTTACTGCTCTCCTTTGTATTTTTAACTTAATTGTCTCATGTTCTCTTTATTTTCCTGCATTCTTCAAATTTTGTTAAAAACAGCCTTGAACTACCATCAACACAAAAAATATTTTGCTGAGTAATTTGTTACACCTTCAGCTGACCTCACCATGTTTCCATTCATATTCCTCCTGCAGTCCTGCAACCAGCTGTACAGTTCTGCTTTGACCCAGTCTTAGAAGATGTGGTATTAAGATTCTGACTGCTTTAGGCAGAAACGCACTGAAGATCTCATGTGGGATAGTAGATTAAGTAACATCCAGTGTGTTATATCAGGATAGTTTATAATTTACATCAGTAAGTGAGTATAGCTGGTAGGTAAACTGGCAGCATTTGCCATTCATACTGGACTAATTAATTTTAGAACTCACCCAGTGAGAATGAGTGGAACAGGAGGTGGTGGACTGCTGCAGTATATATTTGTAAATGCTGAATTTTACTTGAGAAAGACTTGAGAAGCACATTCTTAAAATGTTTCTTTGTAAACAAACTAATAAAGCTTTTTTTAATATTTAAATTAGCAAAGTCAGTACTAATTTATTGATGGAAACAAGATACAAATGTTACAAACAGCATAATTGAAATATGAGGCTGAGTGTTCAGGAAATATTCTTCTCCATGCGGAGTCCTGAATTTGAACGCTACTGCAGAGACCATAAATCAAGTATACCCCGAAGTGCTTGGCATGTGTTTGCATTGCAGCTTAAGGAGAAACTGAAAATTCTGACCAAGGTAAAATTTTTCAACCAACCTTTTGGTTATGTGCAGGGAAGCCTGCTTTGAAGAGAGGGAGATAGAGGGAAAAGTTCCTGCGAAGATTTTGCCTGTACTGACTTCCACCTAATAAGATACGCAGGGACCTTTATAGCCTTAATGATACCAGAATTGTACCTTTCTTCTTACTGCTTATAACCTGGCATGTGATTTTAATCTGCACACACATTGCAGAATGGCTAAGATGAAGTCACATTTCAATATTCTGATGATAAAAGTTGTTTGGGGGCTTTGTTATTATCTGAAGAAAAAGAATTGCAAGTGCAGAAAACATAGCATTAACTTTAAAATGGCAAAAGTTTGTGTTAAACTTCTGAGGCTTTGATGAATAAAACATTCACACGTGCTTAATTTTTCCATATAATAACAATATGATTTCAATTAAGGCATTTTGGTAAAAGTAATATGAGATAAGGTTAAGATGGCTTCTAAAATGAACTGTCTTCCTTTTTGGATATGTGATTTGAGACGTATGGAGAAGTGTTCTTTTTGCCTGCTATCTCTACTTGGCACATACTCTGGTGAGGAAGTGACTGAGATTGAGAATGTCTTCTAGGAACATCCTGAAAGCAATCAAGCCTGGTCCATATCTGTCTTTAACACTTGATTTCCTAAAATTATATTCTTGTTATATTCTTGCCAATGTCTGGATGTGGAATGTGGACTGGCCCTCTGACGCATCCTTATGTTCCAGAGCCCTTTTTCAGTTGGTGATACAGACTGCTATTTGGAATTTTGGAGTCTTGAGCTCTGCACTCTGTGTTACTGCTCATTAATGAAATCTTTACCAAGATGATTCAGCAGGTCTTCTCAAGTAAATCAGCAAGATACAGGTTTTTCTTATTTCTTCTATTAGTTGACCTTGGTAATACCTTGTGTAGATAGCCACATGCAAAGCCATTCATCACTAATATCATAATTGTATTCTTTGTCACTACTATAATAACTATAGAGCCTTACGTCAGACAACAATATATTTTAAGTGGGAAGAATGTCAGATTAAATGCACACCACCTGAATAATTTCCACAATAATTAATCTGTTGATTCAACAAAGTAATTTATCAAATGTTGCTGTTGTTTCTTATCTAACACATTTAATTTTAGAGGTTTCAATTTGTAATCTGACACTTGCCCCTTGGGTTGCTTTTGCCTCATCTTTGTTCCTATTGTAAAGTCATTAAGCATTCTTGCTGCAAGGCACTGCGAGAAACTGTCTTGACTTCTGATCTACACATGTGGTTGTAGGCTCATTTGATACTCTGTTGGTTATTAGGTATTTTGGGATGCTAATAGGTTAAAACATAATTCACTATTGACCTGATTTTGCATTCTGAGGATAAGACGTGTTTGTGAATCAGGAGGCCTGTATAGAGATTATTTTAGAGATTGGGGCTTGCTTATTTTTTAATCTGTTCTGTACATTGGTAGCTAAAATCCAAAAGGTTGAACCAGGTTATGAAGAGATGTAGCAAAATATATAATTTATTTTCAGTGAAACTTACAACAGTGTTGATTAAAAAAACCCCAGAATCTCATAGCATAGAAAGTTCATTATAAGGATTTTGTGGGAGGGGTATGGCAGGGGGCTTAAAACACTGGATTTTTGTCATTATCTCTGCCTCCTTGTAAGCTCTCTAATACTTCCCAATCCCTGCCACTGAGTGACCTTTGCTTAGAGAGTTGGATGGCAGCCCTTGACAGAGCCTTACGGCCAGATCACAGTTATAATAGCTGAAAAATCACCCACATAGCAGGAAAAATAAAAAGGGTAAATATAAGGGAGAGAAAACCTGGTATTTCTTTATTTCTCCTCCATTTTGTCTTCTTTCAGCTGCCAGGTTGAAAAAACCCCCAGCTTTTAGGTATGTTAAAATATAGAGGTAGAAAAAACAGACCTAATTTTTAAAGGCTACATCTGGGCTTCACATGTTTTCAAATTTTTAAACTTTAGAAACTACTTCGAAAGTAGACAGCAGTTATTTTCACTTCATGAAGGCTGTTCACTTTTTCTGAAAGCTGAGTGCCTGTGTAGGGGACTACATTTGGCTTTTTCAATAAGTGGGAAAGAGGTTCCCAAATTCAGTGAAAAGCAGTCATTTAATTTACTACTTTTAAAATTCTTCTTTAGGACTTTTCATTTCTTTCTCTTCTTGAGGGCTTGAGAAATGATTTTTCATGCACTTTTCTGTGGTTATTTGAGTAAAATAGTTCACAATCAATTGAATAGTTCCAGAATAGGTATCTAAAAAAGAATAGATCTTGCTGTATAGAACTAGCAAAATAGGAACAATAGTAAGTATATGCTGGATGTTGTTGATGGCATATCACACTTTGTATTGTCTTTGCTTAACATTTTAATTTTCACTGCCACAAAATGAAAAGCAAAGGAAAAACACATTTCACACTGCTCTTACTTATCAGTGTCAGTTGTAACTACTCAGTGTAGTATCTTATTGTGCATGTAAAATTCACTAAGCCTTAGAAAAGCTTTTGGGAGAATTGGATTAAAGAACACATACAAAAATTATCTATTGTATAGAGCATATATTTCATATGAATACTAAGAAGCTAGATGTATTTGTTAAATTGATATACTGCTCCTGAATTTACAAATCTGTATTATTAAGTGGATGTTGAAATACACTGTAGTTAAAACTTTGATCTATGAGTGAAAACACTTTTCCTAAAAAAAAAAGATAATACTTAGTAATTTTACCTCTTGCTTCTATTTAATAATAGTAGCTTAAAGGAAGAGTAGTATGAAACTGTCATGAATTTCAAAATTAGTATGAATTGATTTAGATGAAAATCAGATGTTTGTAGTGAGTTTTGACTCCTTCAGGCATAAGAGAAAAACTATTCCACATCAAAACTCTCCTGGAACATTCTTCTGCTGAGATCATGGTATGGTATAGGAACATTCTTTGCTGGTGAGAGAGATGGTATCCAACTCCTGCCCCAACACCAATTCAGGCAAGCAGTATATTCCTTGTCCTCATTCCAGGTACTCCCAGAGAGTATGTGCTCATTTAATGTTATCTATCTGAGATGATCTAGTAATCTAGGTTTCCTATTATGACAATATCTCTATATAAAATGATGAATCATCCTCTGGGATGATAACATTTGTCATTGACTAGGAAAAGATACTGTCTGAGTAAATTATACTCTTTGTTTGTTTCTTAAAAACAAGGGAATACAATTTTACCATTAAAACTGGTATGAGTTGCATAAATTAAAATAGCCCCTGAAGTGCTCTATCTTAAAACAGAGTTCAGGGTATTAAAAATTCAAAACACAACACATAGAGTTGGTTGTTCCCTAATGCTGTCTGATAAAAACAAGTTTATTAGAATTTGAAATCTGTTTTCTATGAGGAACTATTGCTATACTGGGAAAACACACAATTTTAGATTCTTGTAATGAGGGCTTTCACCATTTTAGCCAAATAAGCATTCAGAGAAAATACCAACACGATGATGGGAGGAAGCCAGATTTGAGACTACAGTAATAAGATAATAATTCTGTAGTTCTCCCTCCTGGAACCTGTCATGGGTGCATGGGGACAGTCATATACATTGCCGGAATTAAAAACGGACTGGATATAGTTGGAAAACAATCAAGTCTTTTTTTTTTTTTTCTTTTTTGCCCCTGCAAACTCAATGTAATTTTGAATTCTTCATTAAACAAGACTTTTTCTCCTCTCCCCTCCGCCCCCCCCTCTTAACATTTTCATTAAAAGGAAAGAATCTTGTAGATAGATGTGTGACAGAAAACTAAAATACAGACTTTGGAAAATATCTGGAAAAGTGCTAAGTGACATCAAAGGTAATATGGTCATGAATCCAGATGTGTTTGACACAAATTAGATTCCCCCCCCCCCCCATTATAAAATGTTTACTGTTTTTAACCAAAAAACCTGGGTTCTTATGTCAGATTTTCATACATATGAATAAGACTACAAGGAGTGATTTTATTTCAGAGACTTCCTTAGTATTAATAGGATAACTTATGCTGGAAGGCACAAAGCAGTGTCAAATTTTATTAGGTTGTTTGGTGCTCTGTCCAGTTGAATGCTGAATATCTCCAAGGACGGAAATAACACCTCTGGTCTGGGCTCCTGCTCAGTGTTGGAGCACTCTTATAGTTAAAAAGTTTTAACTTTCTTGACTTGAAGTCCACAGGTGTACACAGTGCTCCAAATGCAGTGTGTTACAATCCACCTTAGAAGGGGAGGGTAACCCAGGTTTTTGTTAATAAATCCCTTGGGGTGGATTAGAGTGAAACAACACTGAATAATGATTGTTTGTAAACCTATATATAGGGTTTATTCTAGGATGGTCATGTTGCTGTTTTGGGTGTTATCATCTATAGTAATACAGCAATATTAAAGCATAAAAATAACACTAAAGGGAATGTGTAAGGAAAAGGAAGAGAAAGAAAGGATAAGGGTCCCAAGATATATATATAGATAGACATATATATATATAGTCACCATCCACTGGATCCAGCAATGAAACTTGGTAGTTGCAGCTTCTATATCTGTTGTTTGAAGGGATGGTCTCAGTCCTGTCAAAGTGATGGTCTTGATCCTTTGGGGCTGGGGGAAGCCCCTTCCAAAACTCAAAGATTTCATGAATTATTATACACTTCAAGCTCGGGTGAGATCACCTTGTACTTCCCCTGGGGCAGGGAGCTTTACAATGGATGGTGTCATGGGACATGTCATGAGTCCCTGATGCCTCCTAAGATGTTACAGCTGCCTGTTATGTCAGCATCTGTTGTGAATCCATCATGGCTCAGCATTTGAGATGAGTAGCCCAGGCTGGATGCAAAGCGTCTTCAAGTTTCTCCAGAGAGATCCTTACAGCAGGCTCATCATGTAAGGAAGGACATTGGCATGATAAGAAGGATTATCCCACCTCACATTAGCCTCTCATCAGCCTCTTCCCTTATCTGGAAATCCAGTTTGTAGTTTCAGGTATGCACACCCTTCTGCACCTGGGATAGCTGGGCAATGGCACCAAGTTATCTGAAGGTCCTTTTGCGATAGTCAAAAACTACACGGTCCCATCTTGGGGGCAAAAAACTGGAACATTTATTGAATACATCCGTGACAATATATAGAACCGAAAGGCAGGGTATGTTAATAGGGAGGCAGGATATGCTAATAGGGACGATTTATGTTAGTTAGGGCTTAGACAACTAATTAGCTACATTTTGTGATAGATCAAGCATTCCTCATATAAGAGCCACCTGGAGGAATACAGGGCCTCAACAGGATGGCAACAAATAAAGAGTCCACTCCCGCCGACAGGAGACAGGGCTAGATAACTGCAAACAGTCTTCTCAAGGCCAGGCCTCCTGTTTTATCAGGGAGAGGAATTCCTTTCAGTTTCTGTTATCCATGGTTTGCTGCTCATTCCCTCTAAATCTCCATCTGTTAATAGCTGATGTCCGATTCCAACACCTTTCGCAGTAGGCGTGCTCAGGGAGGGGTGGGCTTTGTTGGGTGAGCAGCTGTTTCTTTGCCATTTGCTACAATGGACAAAAGTCTTTTGGTGATCTTCATATGTTTAAGCCATTAAGTCTCTGACAGAGTGTCAGAGCTGCTGAATGGAGAGGAATTCCACTGACTTGTTGGTTATATTCTTCCTAAGGCAGTTCAGGACTTGTTTGATCCTCTTTGCTGCAAGGCCATGCTATAGACCCATGGTCAAGTTTTTGTCTGCCAAGACACCTAGGTCTTTTTCTACAAAACCAGACATCCTCAGCCTGTTCTGTTGCTTCCAGTTGTAGGACTTTGCATTTGACAAACTTCATGTGGTTTCTGGAGGGTCATTTTTTCATCATCTGGGGATTTTCAGAGGCTCTGAAAGACATCTCTGCCTTCCCAGTATGTCAAATGCTCTCCTTCATTTAGTATAATTTACAAACTTGATCTTGACTGAGGTGAATTTTTTTATTTAAGGACTACAGTTGGGTTTAGTATCATTCCAAGGAAGTGGAAGTCTCTGGATAGCCCATGATGGACTTAATTCTTTCCTTCAAAGCTTCAGTCTGGAATGACATTGATTCACAGGAGAGTCATAGGATTGAAGTAGAGGTTTCATGTGATCAGACTAAGGCTCAGGTGAGCGGGTGATACAAATATGAAATAGAAATGTTGGTATTGAGAAAGAATGAATGGGAATGTTTGAGTATGAAAGCATCAGAGGAAATGATGAAAGGAGAGATAAAAAAAATGTGTCGGTGGCATCTAGATAAGTATTTTAATAAAATCACAGCATCTCTGCATGCAGTTTTTCAATAACATTTAGTTTAGGGAAACAAAACTAAGCCCAAAACAATGGACAGGCAAAGGTAGCAAAGAAGATACAAAGGGTGAATGCGTGCTGTTTTATGAGTCATATAGGTGGCACAGGATTAAAAGTTTACTTTCACTGTCCGGTCATAAACCGTATAGAAGTTACATCCAAGAGCCAGTGTATTGCCAGTCTATGAGGGACACAACAAGAATTCAGTGGCTGTTGATGTTCCTTGGCTTCTGTGTTCACCACAAGTGATCTTACATGATCTAGCGGGATACAAGCGTCTTCGTTCTTATAAGCATTTGACTATGAAAGACTGAATCTGCAAGTGAAATATTTTTAAAAATTAAAATAGCCTGTATGGTCTTGCACTGAATGTTGATTGAACTCTGCACATTTCAATGCTATTCACTGCACCCTTAGAGATAAAGCAAAAGCTAGCAATAGGAGCACCTTGTAAACTTCACTGCATATTTTCCTCTTTGAAAGTGGAAGAAGAAGAGAAGAAAGGTTTCCATCAGACAGTTAGCAGTTGCCTTTGCTGGTGCAAAGCTGAAAGAGGCTTATATATATAATGATGTATATAAAGAATACAGTGACACCTGTATGTGGGAACTTAAAAGTTGTAGTTGTAAGCCTTTTGTTTATTTTTAAACCACTCAGTTTGACACAATGTCCAAAGAGAATTATTGGTTAAAAAAATTCTGACAATATCAAAAAGTTAGAATCTATTGTTACAACTAAAAGAGGGGAAACAATGATCTAAAACTACTTATTTTAATGCTGCTGTCATTTCTGTTACAAATCACTTCATACATATATGTAATAAAGTCCTCATGACAGGAGAATTGGATACATCATTTGTTGTAAGTTCTTTATTTGGCTTTGTTGTTTGGTAAGATTTTTGTCCCTTGAAATATTAATTGGTTCATATCTTGGGAAAAAAGAAAATGGAGAGACTTTACATATTTTGATAGAGACTGTGAAATAAGTATGTGAATGATTATTTTTTCCCATCCTACAGCAAAAGATAAAGTAAAATTAAACAAAAGCACCTGGCAGTGGAAAGGGACAGAAGGTTGTAACAATTAGAAATGAAGGCCTCATGGAAACAATTAGCAGATCTGTAAAATTTGTCCGAGCTCTGCAGAAACAGGCAAGGTACTTCTGCATTTCAGGGGGTGCTTGTTTATTTTAGTCACCAAGAAACACATTTTTCCACCCTTACTATTTGTTTTGTCTTACTCTATAAATACCCTGAGAGAAGGGGCACTTGTTCAGGGGAGTACTACACAAAAAGCCAGGACAATAAAATTTGTATCTATGTAATTTTAGGTACTCCTGATGGTTCCCAAGCTGACCAAAATCAATTGTTGAGAGACTCACAAGTGGCTTGTTTGGTTTTTTTTCTGTATATTGTTTTTTATTGTTGTTGTTTGTGATAACCTTATTATAAGCTAGCAGAACCCAAAGCTTGCACTGTTCCTCTGAGAGCTGCGTACTGGAACTTGTTTGGCAGCTCTGCTACTTGCCTGTCTAAAGTAAGCAACATGACAGAAAAATTTTCTGATATTTTTGTTTTGAAAGGGTATCACCTTAACAAAAACTCCTGCTGTGATTCCAGGGCAGACAGATGCAATAATTTTCAAGGAGGTTTTTGCACCTGGTTAGCTGTCACTGTGTTGAAAAAAGAACGGGAGAGAAGACTGCTCCTGTGCATTTCTGTGGCTCCTTATTTGTTCTGTTCTTACCCCATAAGAAACAGCAGCAAACAAGCCATGATAAATATTATTTTTAAATAGTGTAGATCAATATGGATGAAGGTGATTGCAGCATAAAGCTCATCTGTGGAAAATTTGTCCCCATAACTTATTTAGGAAGAGTCTCCTCTTTTTCTAACATGCGATGTTGACTTCTGCTATGTCTCAAGGAGCATTGCTCTTTACCTTAATATGTCTCTGCACCTCTTGATTTCTATTTCGAAGATCTATTCAAACATTTTTGGACACTTTGATAACACTTCATTTTTTGGTATGAGTAAAAGCGGTAAATTTGCAAAGCACTCTAAGTCCAAGGTTTTAATCTGAAAACGCCTTGACCAGTTTCCTTCAACCTTTCAAAAAATTTGCTTTGATTGTTGAAAGAATAATCTGACAGTTTTAGCTGAAATTCTAAATGTGTTCCCACAAAAGATTCTGTAGAAGAAAGCAGTCATAAAGTACAGCAATGCATCTGCTTCTACACTGTAAAAATGACAATGAAACAACAGTGGATCCTTGTCCAGTCTTCTAGTCAGTTTGGTAAGAATCATGGACAAATGGAGAGTTCTCAGACAGAAACAGGAAGGCTTGGGTATTATCTATGTGTGACTGACACAATAGATAAACAGGTGTGGTGCTGTGAGAGGGGGAAAATAAGCTTATACCAAGGATCAGGAAACCTTACCAATAACTGTGTTTATTGCTTTTACAAGAAACACTGACCTTATTGCATTAAGTTCAGGATCTAATGATTGTGCTACTTCTTTAATAGAAGTTTTCCTTCAAGTGATCTGGTAAACAAAGTTAGTGAGTTCAAATTAGTTCATCTGAATCAAACATCAAATTAAAGCATCTGAATCATGTGCTCATATTGTTTAACTTTTTTTTTTTTTTTTTTTTTTTTTTTTACTGAGGATACATTTTAGGCTCTTGAACTAAGATGGGTCTATTTTTCCTTACAGCAAAGATTCCCAAAAACTATCTGTGAACATTCCAACCTGGACTGTATGATTCTAAGACTAACTTTTAGGAAAGGTTTTATTGGGAGGAAAAAAACTCTTATCTAACTTTACAATAAAAGATTAGGAGAAACCCCCCAAAACATTTATAAATTACTTTCCCTCTGTCCCATCTCCTGTGTCTGGACTTACCTTACAGATCCTTAATGTCTTTTGTATTGCAAGAAAGTCTGTGTGTTTCCCTGGTGTATAGTCCATCAGGAAGGACTCGGTTGTGTGTTTCTTTGCTGTTCCACTCAGAAATGTCTTAGTTTCTTTACAGTACTGCAGACTTTTTCCATCCTCAGTCTCATACTCTGTCTCTTTCCATCTCAAACTCTGCGTGCCTCATCCCAATCTAAAAATATTTTGTCTCAGCATACTGAGCATACAGAGCAGAAGTAATCTATTCCTCTATCCTGAGGGTTCTCTGTGATCCTGTCAGTCCCATTATGAGTGGATAATAGTTTCAAACTGAGAAACAAAACCGATGATGTCCATTGTATTGACTGCTCACTGGTATTTCCATACTCTAAAGACAGACATCGTAATTACATTTTACACTTTTTCCATATGTAGGAAGCCTTAATTGGCCTCAGTAGCATTTGTTAGAATGCACAAGATACAGGTTATTATATATAATAAATGTATTAAAAGATCTTTGAATGTCACAAGAGATGCAGAGGAAAGGCTTGATATTGAGTGAAGTGTTATGATACAGATGGTCTCTCTCCTAGAATTATGTATTAGGCTGTTTCATCCAGCCTCTTTTACCTTATGTACATCTAAACTTTCTTTTTCAACTCACTTCGGAATATTCTCTCTAGCTCAGCTGGAGGGTGAACATGGTTTTCATTGCAAGGGAAGGGACAGCAGGGAAAAGCGTATATTTGCAAAACCTCTTTTCATTTTAGTGAACTGTGGTGTCTGCTCTTTGCTGGACGGAGGAATCAAGATGATCCCTGTAGACATATTTGGACTCAGATCAAATTTCTGCACCTGATATGTGCTATAAAAGCACAACATAATTTTAACTATAGATGTACAATTGAGTGTCTATAATAGTGGTGTGTATGTAATAACAATGAGGCTGTTTGAAATTATATTTAATGCAGTTGAGATATTTAACCTTGCATTACAGGCAATTTTTAAAGGGTCTAGGGTAATGGTGCTTGCAAAAGCTTCTGGACAATAATGGACACACTGGGCAAGAACATAACTAACTGTAGGAAAGTAATGTAATTGCATCTCCTGCCTAGCTGTTGTATTGGCTTAAATGGGAAATTTTTGCCACAGGCTTTAACTGTTGGCAGCTGAAATCAAGTGGATTCTGGGGAATCCTGCACCACCTCATAAAATCAATATTTAAAGTCAGTGACAAGTAGGTCTGCAAGGTTAATAAAAAAGCAGTGATTGTTATAGATCCAGCCCCAGATGAACTATTATTCTCCAGGTTAATATTTTGATTGCTCCTGGATAATCAGGTGCTGAATAAGTGCCTCATTGTGATGTTCTGTTGGGAGTCCTTTTACTTGGCACTGGTTTTCATACCATAATATAATCAATGTGTCAGAAATCACTAGGCAGCCAAATAAACAATATGTCCTTCTGTCTGTTCAGGAGTAATGTAATGTTCAGAAATATTGATCCCCTGTGCCAGCTAAAGCCATAATGAGGATAATACCAAATGCACCAAAAGCTGCTTCAACATGTCTTATCTATTACCCAAACAATTATAAAGTTAGTACTATATTGACCTTGTTGTGACATGCTAAAACTTACTGCTGCCAGTGCTGCTTAGTGTTTTCAAATGGCTGCACTTCATGGGACAAAGAGAAAAGAAAATACTTATCTTGTCCATGATTCGCTTACGTTTTATTATCTTCTCCCCACTGCTGATTTAAATGTGAATACTCAGCAATAAGCCTTCAAAGTCATCTCAACAGAGGATGGCAAAAGCGTATTGTTGGCCAAAATTTTCCTATTATGCAGAATTTGGCAGCTTTTGTTTTGTCACCTCTCCTCTTTCCCCCCCTTCTCTCCTTTACTCAATTCTAGAATTAGGTGAATACTTCACCTGTGCCAGTGTTCTAGACTTAATGCAGGAAACTGTCAGAATTAATGTGATGCTGGTCCTCTGAGTTCACTGCTCTGTCTTAAAGTCTCTCCCACTGAACTTCAATTTTCATTGAAATTCTCATCAGTTAGAGAGAGTTTATTCCATGATAATTATGAATTTTAAAAATTCCATCGGGAGAGGATAATATAGAATGATAGATTAAAAGTGAAAAGATTAAAACACTCTTCATGAAATAAGTACATTTAAAGATTAAAATGTATCATCTGGATTTTGACTGTGCCAAAAGAACATCTAATAAAACTAGTAAAATGTAATTTGGTATACTTTTTAAGCATCAGAGATCTTTGAGAAAGTAAGTAGATGAATAAGCTGTTAATGGACATTATTCTCAACTCATTGCATTGATTGTATTAGTGTTATCTGGAGTCTTGCACTAATACTGAATGCTGCAAAGAATCTTAATTATGCCTTTGCTGGTAAAGAAAAGAATGGCCTTAGAGGACCAGCACTTACACTGCTCATCAGCATGTTTGGTTTCTGCCAACTCCTCCAGCTGCTGCCTGGGCACAGTTCTTGGGAGTTATTTCTAGCAGGAAGATGGGCTGTGGCTATTGTGGGATATTTTGAGCAGAGGACAGTGAGTCCTGTAGGTATATATTGGTTCCTAAGGCAAGGGAAGTTCTGTGCTTGTTATAGTTAGTAGTGCAGCAGTAATGCCTGTGTTACAAGATTTTCTCCATAAGCCTCTTAAAAACTTATTGGAATTAATTGGTAAAGCAAAAATATTTGTTTTAATAGGTTTTTGTTTTTTTTTACTTAAACACTTAATAAATTGCAGGCAGGAAGATAATGTAGCACCACTGAGACAGTATTGTAAAAGTTTCTTTACTTTGAACTATATTTTCTTGTTTTTAAAATTGACTTGGGCTTAAGCTGATTTTATTGAAGTATCCAAAGCTGATTTTATACAAAATTCTGTATTTGATTATTTAAGACTCCTGATTCTCTGCTGTCATTAATCCTTTCTCCCATATCCTCACATATCCCCATCTCTATCAAAAACCACCTCCAGTGTCATTAATACACATGTGCAGGGCCTTACAAACTGAGTTCTGAGAAGACTGAAACCAGTGAAATGAACAAGATAAATCAAAGTCTGAGCTCATATTACAAAACTGTTTATTAAATGTTTTCCTTTTTAGCTTAGTATTTGTGCTGAGATGGGAGCTTTTAGCATTTTTAGAGGTGTTTGATTTCTCCCGTAAACTGTGTCTTTTGAACTGACCAAGGTCATGAACTGTCATTAAAATGAGGGTTCAGAGAACTGCTTCTGAAGTTGCACAGCTAGGAACAGTTTTTCTTGGCAATACCATTAATAAAAACCCATGGAGCCAAGCTGGCACACAGCATTACCTTCAAACTTGAAATAACTAACTGGTAAACTAACTGAGAATATACCTCACCTTCTCTGCAGTTCACTTCTAAGTAGAGTTTGTTCAGTTGCATCTAAGAAATATGGAACATGTTTAATTCTTACTCCATCTTTTTGTTAGTTTGTTTTGTTTTGTTTGTTTTATAATTCTGCTTATCACTTTAGCCCTTGCAATGTGGCCATTATTGATGTCAGAATTTTGGCTGAGTTGTTCAATACATTCAAACATTTAAGTGCACGGTTAGCTCTGATATTAAGATTTTTAAACCTTTTTTTTTCTTTTTTGAACAACAATGATATTCTTTGTGTTTAAGTTCCATGTGTGATTTTGTTTTTGCCGTGGTATCTCCAAAGAATCCAACTGTGTGGTACCAAAAGTAGTAAACCAGAGAATGATTGTGTGATTGCAGCATATTTTGATCTCCAGTTTGAGAAAAGCTGATCTATGCTGTGCTTTATAGAGAAACCTTGGAACAAAAATGCTTATAGTATCTTCTTGATAAAATCCTCATTGGTGTATGTATTTTTCTCTTCCTTTTTCAAAAGGAACAAATGCATCACACTGAACTTTGCATCATTAAACTTCTGCATAGTCTCTTGTGCAGTTTGCATTTTACTATAAAAGTTTGAATCAACTAAAAGCCTTGTGAAGACAGAAAAGGTGTTGAAACACAACTACTGCACTATTACTTGAAATGAAACATGAACCTCTCAGCTACAATGATGCAGGCTTTAATCCTGTATAGGTACTGTGTGTGTGCATTGTTTTATTAATAACTACTAATAATGTGCTCTGTTATAATAATTATTGTGATATTTACAAGTAGGTGACTTGCACAATATTTGTGTGACTATGCTATCAGGTAAAATGTTATCTAGCCAGTGAAATAAAGTACATTACTTTTAAACAGGATTTGTATTTGTGGCTTTGAGTTGGAATTAATGGACTGTTCTAGCTAGTTATTTTTTAGAATTAACGCACCTCAAAAATCAGTAATACTTACTTCAGTTGAACCAGCAAGACACTTCCAGACAACTTGCCAGGATGTTGAGCTTCTTTATAATAACTCTCCTGTGTTAATCTCAGCAATTTCATATTGATTTTCCTGTTGTAACTTCGCAAAAAAAGCCAGTGCCTGTCCTCTACAGCACTGATGGGGAAACATGTTTTGAAACGTCCAAGGCAATTCTGTCCCCTGACTGCTCCTGAGGTAACTTGAGATTGTAATAGAACAGAAGAGAACCACATAAAAAGGATTAAATGAATGCTCTGGGATACCCTTAAGGACCTAGCAGCATTTGAGAGAGACAGTGTTCAAAGGTGTTTTGGAGGGTAGCAGTCAGACTGGTTTTTTTCAGCATTGAAATTTCATGTAAACATCATGTTATTCATATGTAGTGCAAGTTTGTAGGGAAAAGGCACAGTCTTCTGACAAAACTCCAGAAGCATAGCAAATGCTAAATTAAACCATGGTTTCTTCTAGTGTTGATATTACCCCATGAGCGCTGTGCATTGAAGGCAGTGCAAGTGCTGAAGTCATCTTTTCACAGAATAACACCATCTCTGCTGAAATCAAAACGCTCTTTCAAGAGATATGAGAAAAGAGCTGTGAAACTTGGAGGATTTTTGTTTTCTCTGCTTTTCTGAACTTGCTTTGCTTTAAAGATGAAGGATGTGTTTCGTTCACTCTGAAGTGAGAGGAAGTCAAGCTTGATAATTTATTATAAAAGGACACCTCCACTCCTGCCCCATGACCCTGTAAAATGGGTTTTTAGTTCATTGACAGTAGTATATTTTTAATAATTCTGAGAACTAGATCTTAACACTTTAAGTTCTAAATTGAAAGATTCTTTTTTCCCAATTGCTAGTTTACTAATAAAAACCCAAGCAATCCACTTTTCATAGAGTTTAGACTATTTGATCTTCATAGTTATCTAAATATAGACACAAGCAGCTATCTTTCAGCAATCACATCTGAGACACTCAATTCCTTTTCATAGTGATGAGAGGGAAGGGATGAGATGTTAAGTTTAGGCTTCCTTTTCAGTCAAGAAAACCATATTTGTAATACTTCAAAGTATTTCAGAGTCTGTTGAAAAGCTGGTGAAAATTAGGTGCCTGTCCTTGTATCTTACTTAATTTCTTATGTGAGGAGCTGCTGTTTTGCTAGGCTTTTCTTTACTAAATTGTACTTTACTTCAAGCACAGAAATGAAGTTTACATGTACTGTTAAATGCTTGATCACCTTTCTTTCTACAGAGCATTATCCAACAGTGGTGAGTGTTATAGTCTTGTCATTAGATTTTAAATTGTGTTGATGGTACTAAGGAGATGGCATTTCTTAGGATGAAAAGTGCCATACTCTCAGCAGTGTCTTTTCACTTTGTCTTAATTCTAATGATATACAAATAGCTAACTTTCTGTTGACACAAGTAGTGTCTACAATTCATTTGCTAATCGGACTGGTGATTTTTATTGGTCTATGTATACATACAAAATTTTTTTTGTAGTTGGAGTCAAGGTAGTTTCTCTCATTGCCCACAAAAGTCTATTTCAAAACCTCTTTTTTCAGTCTATAAAAGGCAGAACTGTGTGTTTGTGAAGGGGAAAGAATCTTGATTCAAAATCAGTAGACATTTGTCAGTCCTTGAATTTTAGGCTTTCACATTGTCAATGTCACTAAAACTAGGAAAAATGTTCCTGTCAAATATTGACCTCACTCTTAGTGAAATCTATACACATGTTTTTTACTATCAGCGGGTGAGGTACTAGTGCAAGGGAATCTTCAGAGGAACATTCCCATCAGTCGGGCACAAGATAAGGGAGGGAGTGCGGTAGAGGGAATGTAGATAAGAATATTCCACTGGTGCCTCTTCACATCCTCAGGAGTCACCTGTGAAATTGGGGTCTTAGAACTTGGGAGCTGTGATGATAAAGAACTGGAAAGGAGGTAGTGACATCTAAGAAGCGACAGGAGTGAGTAAAAACTGGCCTTTTGTTAGTGGACATGGGCAACATGAGGACTCTAGGAGAGCAGACATTGTTGGGAGCAGGAGAGCTTTAGACAGTGGCTGGGGTCTCTGATCTCAACCTCACTGGTCAGCCTCTGGGGCAGTAGTTGGCCATAAACACCACTTCACTTCTGGCATAGGAATGAGTGTGGGAAGAAATAGGCTACCTGGGAAAAGTAAAAAATATCTTCCTAACTCTGAGATCAAAGGATTTTAAGCTTCTAGGTGAGAGGAAGAAGGGAAAGACTTGGCTTTGCTGCTAGGCGATTTGATAAATCAGGCTACCTCTGATCAGATGCTTCTTGACTTGTTTACTGAGGAAAGAGCCTTTCCAAAGAAACTGGCCATCACTTGGGCATTTTCTCTACAGATCCCTAGCAGTTCTGAAATTCATAAATTATGAAAACTGGTAAGGTTTGAACACACAATACAAAACATAAATTTAACATATTTTAGCACGTTGTCATGATTTATTTTCTTCTGCATTTTCTTACAATGAAGTGACACCCCATTAAATCTCATTTTAACGTTCCAGAATGCAAAAAGTACTTGTCAGGATTATTTGTTTCTTTTTACTGTGTGCACCATATGTTTTAGAAATATATTGTTTGGAAATATGAAGGATTTGCAAGTATAAAAAGCGTATTTTTTTTTTTTTTAAATTTTGTTTTTTACTTTTTTGTGAGAAAAAAGTTGCTAGCAACTGTGAGCAACTTCTGAGTATAAGTGTAACAGGATAGGAAAGGGAAAGTACTTGCTACAGTAAATTAGAAGATGAAAGACTCCTCTGCTTATCTGTTTGCCCGTTCAAAAGTAGTAAAAGAGAAGCTAGAGGAATACTGTGGCCCGGTCAAGTTCATGTGTAGGAGCTAACTCTGATTGTGCAATGTATTCAGTCCCTTTTCTAGTCAGCAAAAGGCAATTTTGTGCAATTTTTGTGGCAAAAGCACTTTTAAACCTAGCTTTGCTCTCCCAGCGTGGAATGGTGGTAACTGCCAACAGGAAGGAACCCTAATACAGAGCATTTCTTTCCTATGAAACAAACACAGAAACAAAACCCATTCCTTTGTCTTTAGAGGAGATTAAGTATCAGAATAATTGGCAGGTAACATACTGACGATATTCAAGATGAAATGCAATCAGCTGCAAGGATTTGGTTATTGCTAAGAGTGTTTACACAATTTGGTACAAATATAAACTTATGCATACTTGTTCCCTTAAATGTCTTTGTTATGTAAATATGGCCTTGGCTTTTTATTTTTTTTCCTATTGGGGCACATAAGGAACAATAAGAGTGAGCACTAAATTGGCCAATGTATGATGTCATGACCAGTACAGGAAATCTAGGAGAGCAGATGCAGTTGTAAGTAGGAGAAATTCAGTTTCTATAGTGGGGAGTTTAAGGAGTTATACAAGCAAGTAAGAGTTGCAGGATTGGGTCCATATCCTTGTTCTGTTTGTACAGTATAATGTGGTAGAGCTGTTTAAAAGATGGTCAGACAGATGCACAAAAAATCATTAAGAAAAAATACTTTGACATGTTTTTGAAAAATTTCTATCACTCCGCTTTGGGAGCTGTGGAAATAGAACCATCATATTGCATAGCCTAATGATACACAACTGCAAGAACACTAGAACAGGCTTTTCATCTTTCGATTGTTCTGCAAAAATAGGCTGTCTTATTCTGTTCTGTGTTTGGTAATGACAATAACAGCCTGTTAGTAAGTTAGACTCTTGTCAGAACATCTTTTTACAGAAGTGATTCCTCTGCAATGTAGGAATTCAAGCTGAGATTCATCCGCAGCCCATGGGGAGGCAGGCTGTTGCTTTGCAGCCCATGGTAGTCCACAGGAAGGCAGACATCCACCTGCAGCCTGTGGAGGACTCCATGCCAGAGCACGTGGATGCACAAAGGAGGCTTCTGAGTTTTGTAATACCACGGGCACATTGTGACCTATCTACCACTATTCCTTGTGATGCAGGATTTCTGCTATACTATACCAGCACCTTTTAGCAGAGAACTGTCCTGAGACTGCCCAAAGGTGTCATCTGGCAACCTTCAGTCCATCTTCAGCATGCTTCCCACAGCCTATGCTTGCTGTCTAATCTGACTGCTCAAACAGACCATGCTAATGTGCCCTTTTTCCAAGCTCCTTGGTTCATCTGAAAGCTTCCATAGAGCAAGATGCCTCTTTTCTGACACTTAGGCTTAAGGTGTACTATTATCTCTGTCTGTTTGTCCCCCATCCCAGAACTTCTTTTTTGTTGACAGCCTGCATTTGTACTTTATAAAAAGAGCTTTGGAGCTTCTTGACAATGTTCACTAGTTTCAAGACGTGAAGTGCCTAGAAGTGAATACGGACCCACCCTGGAGTTCTTGGATATGTCTGAAAGTGTGTTGGGTTAGGTTTCTTTTCAGGTCACAAGGAGTCTGAAGGTACAGTCAGTGGTGCTTACTTGTCCCTTCAACAGGTTGCCACTGTCTGACCTGCCAATTTACCCAGAAAGATGAGGTCAGCTTGGTTCAGAGGCTTGAGAAAGAAGACAGGCAGATAAGGAGAGAGATACACCAGCTGACTGGGAGAAAAAACCTATATGGAGCACCAAAAGGGGATCCTCCAAGAGACAGCACTGTATCCAGTCTCTCCTTGTGGATCCACCTTCTGGGTGATTGCTTTCAGGTCTGGAGCACTTAGATCATCTCTGTGGGGGAATTTGTCTAGGAAAGTGATCCCAGGCAGGTGTATATATACGTTGGCTCTGAGGTGTGTCTGTGCTCAATACAGCAGTCATTTTGGTCCTCTCCAAACCTCTGAACTTGACTGCCTTTCAGCAAACTGTCCCCTATCAAATTTACCTCCTGAGTGACAAGTGGGTGAGTTGCTGGTAGAGTGGCAGCTGTTTATATGCAGTGTGCCAGTTGCTGCTGCCTTTGGATGGGAGGCATGCATAGAAAGTAGATTTGGGTCCACATGTTTGTCTCTATCCCAATTTCAGATGACAATTGAAAGGAAATATTTTTGTGTGAAAACCAGAGGAAACATTGGTACAGGAATGGACTAAACACGTCCTTTCCAAATTCTGTTTTCTTTGTTTAGTGTGAGGTGATATTTTTTTAAGGTATTTCAGACAGGACTCTGTGAGGGTACCTCAAAGAGCTTCTAAAGATCAGACACTGAATGAGTAGCTGGTGGATGGACAGAGACTTTAACTTGAAACAAGCTGGTGGGAATACTGTATTAAGATATGATAGTTACAGGTACTGATCCACTTACTGTCAAGATCAAGGTTTTTTAGAAGTTTCTCACTTCTACTACAGTGGTATACATATTTACATCCATGTGGTGTCTTTATTCTCCTTCTTTGAGTCCTTCAAAACTCGTCATTTTCTTTGTGCCTTGAAGCTATTTTGAATCTTTCCACCAAAAGTTCTCTGTCATAAGAATGCTAGACTGAAGTGTCTAAAGTGGAGCCTAATCATATGCAATATTAATTGAATGAAATTCAATAGTGATTTGAGTAGTGATTTGAAACTGTCTTTTTTTTTTTTTTTTTTTCCCCCAATGCTGACATTCTCCACTATCAGAGGAGGGTGGCTCTGATAATAACAACCCTAAGGGAGAGAAAGGACAACCACTCTGCTGGTAGGGTGAAACCAAAATGCCATTTATTGGGAGGAGCATCAGGCTTTTATAACCCAGGGTAGGCACCTACTATAAAAAAGGCGGTCCATGGGAGGGACAAAACCTTATAGGGAAAGCAAGGGGAGGTACAAACCATAGAGGGAACAACTGGGGAGGAGCCTGCCTTTTATGGCAGTGCACTGCTGCTGCAAAATCCAACCAATTAGCAGTGATGCCTTGCCATGGGGCAGAGGGGACGCCATTTTGGGGCAATTATACTAAATGGAGATTAATATAAAACTTGGAATAACTTGGCACAACACAATAAATCATAGCTTTGAAACAACCATAACGAAGCCCAAGGGAAAACCGAAAATCCCCTAGAAGATTCAAACTGTCCTTTTCTTGGTATGTGTGTGTATTTGATCAGAACCCTGAGGTGTCTTCTTTCTTCTTATACTATTGAAATTTCTATCTCCTTCTTCCATCCAGTGTAGTGCTGAGGCCCAGACTCTTCCCCAACACTCCACTAGTGGGGTTTTTTTCAGAAGCTGGAAGACCATGGAAAGTCTAGCGCAAAGAAAATATGCTTCGAGGGGTGTGCATTGCCAGGACAGAATGAGAGAAACTGCCATGGGTGTATATAACTCTTGATTATCCTCTGACAGTGGAATTTGCTCAGTTGGCTGGTTGGACACCCGTTGCATAGGGTTCTGCCTGTGAACAATGCACCATTTATACCAATACTTATAGCTGTAGTTTGGTAACTGTACCCTCAGTAACTATAACTATGAGGGATTTTTGGAAAAGATTATGTTCAGTCATGGCACAGCTGTGGAAAGAAGGAACTGAGATGTCCAGTAAAAGGAGCAGATATACAAAGATGCACTGAAGGGATATAGGCTAAACTAGCTGACTTTTTGTAATCAAAAGTTAGAGATGTATAAAGTATCACCTCTTGGGCACTATATGACAAATGTATTTTCTGACTAGGGCAGTTACCTGTTAACCTGAAACAACTTATTTCAAAGTCATGAAATCTTTCTTATGCAGGCATGAAGACAGGATTATGTTACGTATTCTGACTTCTTTTCCGTCGCTAACTTTCTTACCTGTATTTTTCCTAAGCATGAAAAGTAAGGACTTTGAGCAATTGCTTTAGATTTTTCCAGGGACCCTGTGTTTATAAAGCCCTATTCCTGAGTGAAATAAGAAGTGGCTGCCATAAACTCTGCCTATTTAGTTCCTAAACTTCATCAGAAACAAAAAGTAGGCACCAGCCTATCTGCCTAATCTAATGAAAATTTGCAGAGATGTGACTGGACTCTGAGCTGTCTCATCTCCTCTTTGATTGTAATGTAACTATATGAATAAAGCAATTGGAGTTTAGCCTTGTATTAATTTTGAAGCAAAGAAAACTAGTAGCAGTATGAAGGTGACATATGTGACTCATATCACGCAGTTTGTCTATGCATTTACACTTGTGAGCAGTGTACTTTTGGACCTACCTTCTGAGCACTGTGAGCATGACGATGTACATATGGGAACTGTAAGTTTTCACTCCTTCACCTGTTGTCCTTCTTACATTCCATATAACTGTGTACTCAAAGCATGGAATTTAAAATTAAGAAATGGTTGCATGCACTTACATCAATTAACCTTGGCTTTGGCAGACAGTAACATAGCATAGATACCAAGGAACCAAGTGATAGATGAAGGCAACAGCCTAATGTGTTTCATACTTCTGCACAGAGTATTTTGATTGTTAGCTTCTTGGGAGATTCGTTAATTGTGTGTTTATCTTCTGTGTAATTGGTAACTAAATAATCTTTTAAGTGCATAATTCTGGAATGGAGCCAGCCTGAATCTGATCCATGTTGACAGCACAGAGCCTACTTCAGTTATGCATTAATGCCTAACCTTGTTTGCTGTGCTTCAATAGAATTGTGTAAAATGGCTTGGATCAAACCCAAATAGGAACAAATTTTACCAAGAGTTGTTGAGCCTTTTTCTGGAATTTCCAACAGCTTATAATGGGAAAGGGCTGGGAAGCAGTTTTACCCATACTGACTAATTAGTAAAATTAGCATAATTATTATGCATGCATATAATGATACTAAAAGTAGCTTTGTGGATCTGCTAGGAGAGCAGGTTCTTTAAGTTAGGCATAGGAAAACATTATATTCCTCATATTTTCAAGGTTGTTGTTTAATGCTCTTTTCAGCTGAGCAGTCTGGCCCGGATTCAAGGAGTTAAAATGGTGATGGTGAGGCTTGACTATAAATTGACTTAATTTGGCTTTAAGGCTTGTCTGATCAGATCAAAACCCCCCATCACTGTATGATGTGAAGTGCTGAAAAACTGATAAACTTACTATGATCGCTCACATTTGCTGCAAACACTTAGATAAGCTAGCTGTGCACTGAAGGCATTACAGCGGATCTGCTATCATTTTTCCATGTGTCTCTCTGTCTTTATGACATATCAAGCATCATCATTTCTTTCTGGAGGTAACACACGAAAACATGAAAGGACCGTGAACTATAACATGAACCTTGTCAGATACGATACAGGAACACTGTATTTAATTTTTCAGTATGCTGTCCGAAGTCTTGTTTTACCGTATATTCCTATTTGAGTATATGGAGCAGAGGTTGCTATGTAATCAAAGTAGCATATGTTTCTTTAACTAGGTCTCAGTCATTCTGAACTCCAGAAGCTCAATAATTCTTGCAATTTATTTTTCTATTTTGTAGCTGATAGCTAGACAAGAGTGTTTTTTTCCAGATAGCACCTGCATAATTCCACAAAAAGCCATGTAATTAGAATGACTCTTTTAAAATACAGTATATAAAGTACACAGCTGAGTATTTTCCATTTTTACTTCAAAGTACATAATTCTCTACATTTTTCATCATAGATTTTTCTCTGTCTCTGAAATCACTTTAAAAACTGCATGATAGAGAGACAAAGTGATAATGTTTCTTTTATGGGGATTTTATATACTTTAGATGGAAAAACCAAAAGCAAATATAATATTCCTTGCAGTCTGAGTGCATACTGTCCCCCAAATAATGAAGTTTTGCAAACAGGGGAATGGAAAAAACATCAATCATAATCTTAAAACATCCTGAGTAACTTTTTTTTTTTTTTTTAATGTTGTTTAAAAAAATACATCCCAGTCAGCTGGCAACCTTAACAGTTAGGTTCAGTTTTCTAGAGTGTGCAGATAGGTGTGAGAAGTTAAACTGGGTACATTTTATATCTGTGAAATCTTGGCTACTGCACTCGGTTTCCCTCCTCCGTGGGCAGTGTGAGGGAGAGGGACACTTGCCGAGGCAGAGGCTGGTGCTGGCATGCTCTTTCCAGAGCTAGTATTGGCTGGATGAAACTCTTGGAGCTCTGCATCTAACTGTCACCCTTATTTCTGCCTTCTCATGTTCTCTCTAAAGCTGGTGAACATAAAGACATCTGCAAAAGTGTATAAACAGCTTTACTTCTCAAACTATACTGGTTTCTCACAGCTTAACACCTTACCATGTTTCTCTCAATTTGAATCTATTTGTATCAGCTGAAAATAGAGATTGTTGTCAAATACCTTCCATGAAAGTAACCTATTAGTGAGATAAGGAAGGAAATGTGAAGAACAGAGCATTCTTTTGCCAATGTGAAATCATGTATTGGTCTCATGCAATCTGTTTCTGGTGTTGTTACTGTTGTCAGTGCAGTGGGCACAGAAAGAACAGTGCAGAGAATGGAATAATCTGTTCATTGAAGAAGGTGAATGTTTACAGAATGGAGTTATGGGCTATGACACACTGGTACAGTCATGCAGAATACAGCTCACACCTCCACTTATTAATGCTATTTATTACTGTGTTGAGATAATGACAAGGCATCTTACTTGGCTATTCGTAGAAAGGATGCAAATGTCACAGATGCTTTTTGGCTTGTTGAGTTGACACTGTCCAGTTTAGAGCTGCACTTTTTTCACTGTAATAAGATGATGAAAATAATATTTCCTTTTTCAGCCAGGATCTGTAATGCATGGATGGGATGAAGAAAGTGGGACATGGGCAAAACAATTCCCAGATGTGTCAAAGTGTTTGCAGATACTTCAAAATTATCTGTTTTGGTGGAGATTAGAGTTAACTGTCTGGCTACCAGTTATCTGTGGAACTGAGTGATATTTGGTATTTGTCAGAGTTGCTGAAGTGCTGTCAGGCAGTTCACTGGGAAGTCATTATCACTTTCCTGTTCCTTACTTAATTTTCCAATATTCTAGTCTCTAATATCAATCCTGGGGGTTTTTTTTTTTTTTTTTTTTTTTTTTTGCTTTTTGAGAGAGAGCTTTTTTTGAACTGCAGACGCAGTGTATGTCTAATCTCTAGAGTCTCATAAATAAGCCTTATTAGTCAATGCTTATCTTTACTGAAAAGAATTGGTTGGCTATTTAAATAATGCCTCTTGCGTAAAACCCCTCCATATGAGTAGCTTTTTCACAAAAAGAGTTTGGATTTAGTAATGTAGATGCAGAGAAATACAGTTTAATGATTAGACAATTTTTAAAATACCTGTATTTTACTTCCATTGTCAAAATTTACCTTTCTGCCTCAGTGTTTCTTTTGGAAAGACACTGATGTGGTAGAGTTTTTGAGGCATTTTCATTACAATACCAATTTACTTTGAGCTGATGTGATCAATAAGCCTGAATTCTTCTAAGTTAAACAAGTTTTCCCTTTTATTAACATAATGAGATGAGGAACAAAATTTCTCCAAAACTGAGAGTCAGAAGAATGAGATTAGTGGATTTTAGGGTAATAGAGAGGACACTTGATTTTAAATGAATGTCCTGGGTTCTGTATACTTAAATATAAAGAAGTTACTAGTAAAAGCTGCCTGAAGAAATCTTTGACTTGATTCTCCTCACTGCAATTGCAAATAAGACATGTCCTCAAGATCATTAATTCAGGAAAAATGCGAAAATTGGAAGTAAATTCAAGCATAGTCCAAGGATTAAATCTGAACATATTTTTTTATACCCAAAGCAAGGATATGTTTTAATGACTTGTCTTTTTCCTTGCATAGTGGTAAACATTTTCACTCTTAAATAATTAAGCAGCGGAATGTGCCTTTTAACTTCAAGCCAGTACCTGGTCTTGTTAGATTAAATGGCCACCTCCAGTGCCTATACTGAAGTGCTTTTCTGGATCAAGATTTGTATGATACATCTTGTTTAATCACTAATAGGGTACAGAAAAAACCACATTAAAAACAATGTGAAAAGTCGACAAAACCCATTATATCGTTCATCTGTGACCTTGGAAAGGTCACGCACTTTAAATTGCAACTTACACGCAGCTGAGATAGGAGCAGGGCCTCTGTGGTCCCTTGAAAAGCTCAGGAAGGGAAATATCTAAGGTTGTTATCTAGAAGTCATGCTAATAATTCTAATGTAATTAAAGTGAGTTGAATTGTTTCAATAAACTAAGCCCATGCTAGAGTTTCCAGGCATGCTACACCCCCTGCTTCTGTGCATTCCTCAGCTGCTTAACTCCTGTAGCAGCTACAGAGGTGTTAACACGGTGAACAGATCCAGCCCCAGTTAGTTCTGAGGAGCTGTGCTTCAAATACTGGGTGCTGGTGCATCTCAGTAGGGAACATACTGTGAAAAGCATCCAGGGACACATGCTTGCAACTGTGGACAATTTATACTGAGAAATTTCCAAAAGTTGTCTGTGTTTATTCTTTGTACTGAGATCAGAAGAGCCAGTGGTCCCATTCCTAAAATGGGAGTAAACAGGGAGTTGTTTACTACTTTGAGATAACTCTGAACCAGAATTAGAGCTCTGCATTACTTAGGGCTTTAAATTGGATGTAAAAATGCATTTTTCTGCCCTAGGTGTCCCATTAAAAAGGCTACACAGCACAGAGTGAAAGAGCTACTTGGGGAGAGAAGCTCAAGTACACAAATAGGCTTATGCAAATAGCCATTTGCAGGAGAAACACATTTGTTTGGCACTGTTTGAGAGGGGATCTGCTTTACTTAACTTGCTCAAAAGTGAAGGGAAACAAAAAGTGGGATGTGAGAAAGTTCTAACCCCCTAAATACCTCTGTTATGGTAATCTTTACTAAATTATTTTGATATAAGGCTTCCTTCCATGCAGACTTCACTCTGTGCATTAGAGGAAATGCTGCAGTCTGACGTTCTCTCATGAATTAATTTTATTTGAAACAAAGTAGATACATTCTGAACCATCCATTTGCCTAATTACTAAATCCAAATACAATAAAGCTAATTCAAGTTGCTCTCTTTTGGGGTTTTCTGCTTATTCCATGAAAGAGAAAATACTGAAACAAGAGTTTGGATATCAAAGCTTTACCTTTTTACTGTCTTTAAATTTAGTTAAAATGTGTAAAGCCATTTTAAAACCTGGCAATGAACATGCTGAATAATTTTCTTTTGCATGTACAGTTTTTCTGCAGACTCTTAGCATTGTGAGGACTGTTTATATGGAATAATTTATTTTGTTTTCTTTATGACCAGGGCATATCAAACTAACATGACACCTGCTAAAAGGCTGCAGCCTTAATTTCCCTACATATGTATTTTCTCCTTTGGAAAACAATCTCGCATGTTTCTCTTTGCTAAAGCAGTGAAAAAATTCAAAACCAGAAAATAAATGAAGTCATATGCTGACCTATGGTATTTTCCTTTAGAATTACTATTTATTTTCTGCTCATTTTCTTCGATTTCTTTAGGACTGAAATTTCCCCTGTCTCCTAGTGTGTTAGAAGGACTATAATGTTGCAATTCCAATCTGTATTGGAAACATATTTTATCTTGCTGTGAAATTTACTGGTCAGTGCAAGAAGGGATAGAGCAAAGAGATTGTTGTTGCATGGAAAATACAAATATTATGAGGTAAACACACAGTATGGGCAAGACTTTTCTGTTAGAGAGGTGAATCTGGCCCCATACATTTTTACCAGGCTGAACTTCTGGGATGTTTGATAGGATGCTAGTTACCAAGACTTTAATATGAGATACAAATGTCTTTGAGAGAAAGGTGAGTGGAGCAACAAGTCTGAAAAGCCTTTTGTCGTTCCTCCTCTTTTTATCTATTTCTTTCTATCTTTTCTCCCTTTCCCTTCTATAATCAAGGATAATCTACAATAATTTCCCTCTGCTGTTTTCTTTTGTGAAGCTGCCTATGGAGCCCAAATTTGCCTTTCTTCTCATTTGTTGCTGTGGCAGGAGAAAGACAGCCTGTTTGTCCTGTTTCAAGACATGGTGTCATTTCCTTCTGATTTGCAAATTGTTCTCGCTAATTTTAGTGTTAATAGGAAGCAAACAACATATGCCATATATGACAAAACTCTCTAGCTGTGGATCTAAAACATAATGATAAAATTTCGTTCTTATCTCTTCAGTAGCAGTTGTCTGACTGGTTTTGATTATCTGGCAAGGTCTTTGTTCTTGAAAAGATATTTAGAAATGCTCTGTAATTATTAAGATTTTTATATTTTTTTCATAAATGCTAAAGCTATTTTTATGTGAATCAAGCAGAAAATTAAGATTTTTGAAAATACATTTTATGACCTTTCAGAGAAGCAGTGAATAATACAGCTGTTAGACCAACACTGGAAAGTGTCTTCTTGAGAATACTCTGAATGAGCCACTGAATCAGAAGTTTTCTGGTCTTAGAATTATGGAATTTTTCATAATTTAAAGAAATGTAGATGGATCTGCACAATTTTTCACTAAATTAGACCGTCACACACAATGAAAAAAGAACAGTTATCAAAGGGAGAAGGCTTCACAGAACAGATCTGTGGTCTCTTGCTCTTGACCCTCAAAGGTTGAACACCATCCAAAGCCACGCATCGAACATGAAATTAATGATTCTGCTGGACCCTAAATTTTGTATCACAGTACCTGCTCACCTACTGGGTTTTTTGTCCTGTGGAGTTGGAGTTAACTAAAGGTTACAACCGGGCCCAGCTTTCGCAGGTGTACATCTTAATTTCAGGCTTCAAGAGATTTTGCTCACATGAACCCTTGTAAAGCCATTGGTTCTTTGGTACCCCAAGTTCTCATCCAGAGAATAACTACATGTTTTTCTCTAAGAGATTTCTTTCAATTTGGTGAGAATATAGGTGTTTTGGCTAAAAGGGTTTTATGAGGGTAACGTGCAAATTCACAGTAGGTTACCAGGATTAGCAAACATTGCAATAGAGAGCCTTTGTTATGCTCAGCAGACAAAAACTCCATGCAACTTAAGTTAGGTACCCATAACTTACAGAAAATACAGTGTTTAAGTTACCCACAAAAGGAAGGAAAGAGTAAGGGAAGAGCAATTAAGAGAAGAAAGAATAAACAGAGAAAAAATGAGGAGAGAAAGAACAGTGACCACGTAGGAGGTGACATGTTGATGGCTTTGAGGAGAACAGCCCAGGGCTCAATGGAAATCTTATGCTTGCCTGTTTATAGACTTTGGTCACTGTGGCCACTCCCTCCAGGCAGTACCTTTGGTTCACTGACCTCTCCCTGTCCCTGTAGCCAAAGTGAGGGTGCCACAGGCAACCAGGATCTCCAAGGGGTTTAGTGTGGGCAGGTTACCAGGCAGGTCCTCCTGGACTGCCAGCCCAGCGGCTCCCATGGCCATGTCAGTCACAGACTGTGTACGTGCTGGCTCTGCCAGGTGCTCTGGAGAGAGCTTATCATGTGCCTGCAGCCCCAGCCTAGCCCTTCACACATGCACACACTCACAGGCAAGGTGGTTCTGACCCAGTAAGAACTGCTCTGGTGTGTAATACTGACCATGCTATGACCTTGCTGTGTCCGCTGTGTCCAACTTGCTTTTCTCTAAGGCAGTTTGACTGTGACTCAGGAGAATCTAAGGAATTAAGCTTAAATTGTGTTTGGTTTTGGACTTTGTTGCTTCTGCTTCAGACTTAGAGAGCTCGTGTGCACAAGCTTGTCTTCTTCCAAATACATTACCTTACTTAAACAAACGAACAAAAATTAACCAAATGAAAACCAAACACAGACATAGTATTACGTCTACCTGCAAGCCTAGCCTTGTAGAAATGAGCCACCATCTTGGTGGCTTAATTTGTTATACTTTTGCTTTGTATCTTCATAGGTTTGGAAGAAAAGGACTGAATGCTTTTGTTGCATTTGTTAAAACAAGTATGCTCTGACACTGCACCTGTGATTGAATTGTGTGTGAAATGTAGAAACTGACCATTCATTCTCAGTGTTGTCAGTGTGGAATATCCTTAAGAAGAGAAATCTGTCTGGTATTTAATACTGCTTGGGAGATATATACCTGTAAAAAATGCCAAATTTCAAAAGTTCTCCCCTATTCTGGTGAATATTTTAAACACTAGACACTCAAAATAAATTTTAGTGTTTAAGTGCTGAATGACTTTGTCAAAAGTAGGAGCAAGAAGTCTTTTAAGATCATACCACTTATGAAGGCAACTGAAAGCTGTGTTACTAAATGAACTTTTGGGAATCTTTCAGCTAAATCAGAAGTTGAAATGGAAAAGCCTGTGGTTCAACACACTTGTCATAGGTGAAAGGAATTTCAAGCCTGTGAAAAAAATTGATGATTTGTAGTGATTTAAAAGACGTAATTAATCTTGAAACACTCACTTTGTTTTTCAGATACTTTCAGAATAATTCTGTGCAAATGGCTGCTTTGCATGTATTATCTGTAAATTAGTTTGGAAATATTATTATGAAAATAAAGGGAAAAAAGATGAACATGAGGATATAGTGTAAATAATTTTTGAAGATGAGATTAGGTTTGTATCACCACAGTATATGAGACATTATAGATTTTATACCTTTGGTTCTTATCCTTGGGTGAACATTTTTCAACAACATTTGAACATGATGATATTAGAGGTCTTTCCCAGTCTTAAAGATTCTGTGACTTTGACTTCCTTTTGATTCCTGGGACAAAACCAATATCAGGATTGTTCCTTTTCCTTTTTAGGAAAATTTTTAGGAAACACCCCCACAGTATAAACTAAGGAAGGAACCTTTTTTTTTTTTTTTTTAATGCTAGGTTATTTGCGAGGCAGTTGTAGGACTTTTTAGTTGCCTGATGTAGGGACAAAAAACAACCCAGTGGTCCCCCTCCTCTGTAGCACATCTGATATTTCTTTCTTACTAACAACACAGAAGTTGCCTTGCTTTGAGTAAGTGCCTCTGTTGCTTCAGGGTCTAATGTACTGATTCCAGCTCATTTTTCACCAAACTGAGCCAAAAATTAGCAGAGTATATATTGGCATGACTTATTTTATGCAACTGAACATGATAGTCTAATGTTCAGATTTTTTACATAAGACAGATTTTTAAATGTCTGTATGCACCACGTGAATTCATAACAGTGGAGGAATCTTAGAATGCAACTCAAATGTTATAGATAAGACATTAAAAACTATTGTCCTTTTAAATCAGTATTTTATCAAAAAAATTAAGTGATATCTGGGCTTTATATTGTTACTACCTCTCATTTTAGAAGCGTTATTTTCTAGTGACATTCATGGTAAACTAATAAATTTAGAGCCTATATATAATAAAACTGTTGTTTTATTATACATAGGGAATTTTATTATATAGGTTTTATTATATATAGGGGAGCTATTGAAACTGCTGTTGATAACAATTGATGGCCCTTAACATTTGAAAGAGAATGCACTGGTACAGAGAGAGGCCAGGAGCTGAATATGCAATCCCTGTGTGGAGGAAAATGGTTCCTTTGGAGACCAGCTCACAAAACAGAATGACTTAAATGATGGTAATAAACAAAAGACAAATGAGGTAAATATTATTCCCTAAAAGCACTGCTTTGAGATCAGATCTTTTGTTGCTGACCTTGCATTAGGTCTGTAAACTGTTCTCCTGGGTCTTTCTGTACCTTGCTTGGAGGTGAATTGCTGTGAACACAAGAAATGTGGGGAGTATAAGTAGTTCTGTGATAGAAAAAAAAAAAAAAAGAAAAGCACACAGAAAACTCATAAACTCTGCAGTCAGTTGCTTATTTTCTTCACTAATGAAAAAGAATTCCAAATGAAACTGGCTGTATTTTCTTCAGAGACTTACAATGTCTTTGACCCAGATTGTGAGAGCCTGTCCTTGAATGTCCAGACTCAGTGTATAGGTGCTGTCATAAAGATGCTTTGAGATCTCTTCTCTGGAAAGAACACTATTCCGTCAAGTCTGTATGAGTTAAAATACATGAAACAAAGGATAGGTGTCTGACTAAGAGAAATGGTTGGTAAAAGTACTAGGATAATAACAGTATTGAATAATAAAAAAGAAAAAAATCAAGCACCTTCCATGACCATAGTACTCTGTCATTACAACTGTCTTGACAGCTATCCCTGGCCTGGTCTGTCTGCAAACAGGTCTGCATGCCAACATCTGCACTGGCGTATTTGCAGGAAAAGCAGTATGGCTTCTTGCTGGCTTGATTTTTTATTTATTTATTTATTTTTTAGAAGAAAAACCCAAGTCATAGGGCATTGTTGTCTTAATGTCAGTTGAAGTAACTAGCGGGAGGCAAAGACTGCATGGGAAACTGTGGTACATAATCCTGTAATGTATGTCCTGCAATATGTCTCTCTGGAATGTAGGCACAGGTGTGGGGTTCGAGATGTATTCTGCTTTTGGGATCTGAGTCTAGGAAGTTTTTTTCATTTTTTCTAATACTGGAGAAGAAAAGAAGAAAGAAGAAGATACAATGTCCTGAGTTTTACTAGATTGCATTCTCAAAAGCCTATTTTGGGCTTTAGGACTTTATACACAGATCTGGGATACTGAAAGAGGTAACACAAGAACAAATTCATGAGTGGTTCCCACAAAGAAATCAGTATTCTTTCCTATAAGAACTCCACAGAAAATTCTTGAGGTGCTTGGTTACGCCATATGTTTCTTTACTCTAGAGTGGTGCTTATGATTTTAATAATATTTATTTCAACACTGGGAAGAATGGTTTATCAGCCGTATATGCTTGTAAAGACTGTTCTGACAGGGTGTGGATGTGTGTGTGTCGTGGTGTGGGTGATGTTTGAGGGTAGAAAGAGGTTCAAATACCCTAGAAAGCAACACCAATCACTTTTAAAATGCATTAAAAAAATAAGATGGTGAGAAATAAGAAACAGAGTATTTGATATATGTGTTCCTTCTGTCACTTAGCCCCAGCATTTGGATAAAGATGTTACTCAGTGGTTTTGGTTTTAGGAAAACAAAAGACACTTCATCTCTGAAATGTTCTGTGAGTTGTTGGATGACATCAGGTTTGAATAGACATTCTTCTCGATGATAAATGCCATTATTGAGCAGTTTGTATTTTTATTACATCAATTTAATTTTAAATACTTGCTGCCTGATTTCTTGATTTTTTTGGTCCTGTGAACCTTGATTCAGCTTTTTGATCAGAAAGCAACATTAGAATCAACGTAAATGCGGGCTTGACAGCCACTGACCTCTAAGAAATTAGCCTTGAAATTGGAACAACATCAATAATTATAAAAAGCCATGCAAAAAATGTATAGGGGTATAGCTCTATTAAAAAATGTTCAAGTTTACATTTTTACAGAGTAGAAACAGGATTTTAGCACAGTTCCAAATAAATGTATACTTTGTGGTGTCAGCAAAATAATACTTCATGTTACTGCAAAGGTGTCTACGTCACCCATCATGTTTGTAAGGTAAGCAAAAAAGAATCATACAAATGAACTTGAAATTTTCTTTCATGGCCTCAGATTTTTCTTGATACTTGCATTTTGGTGAAAGCATCTGTGGTAATGCTTGTTCAAAGAGTGTATTAAGAGTGGACCAGTCAATTAAATGCAATCTGGTCAGTAGTCTTGAATCTTTCTCAAAAGAACTGAACATAAACAAAACTTATTTTACATGGAAAAATAAAAATCAAACATTTTTACTAGTCAAACAATGGAAATTTAAATGGAGGGAAAAAAACAGTGCTTGAAATATTTATGGTCCAAAGCAAGCAAAGAATATGGAAGAAGACTCAGATAATACCAGATGATACTTAGATATCCAGTTGTGTCTACTCAGGAGGTTTTGTAGGTTACAGCTTTTCTGCATTCAAGTTGTCTTGGCCATGCACCTCGCTATGAGCAATCATAACTTTTAATATTAATGTTTCTTTGTACTACCTCTGTCTGGGAAATCAGCTTCGTAACCCTGAATGAATAAAATGGCTCAGCCACCAGGTGTTTATGTACTTGAGGTAGGTCAATGCACAGAGACTGAGGCACAGGTGGTTTGACTGGCTCAAACAAGATTAACAGCCAGTGGGTTACACAGAAAGGAAACTCAAGATTTCCATTTTCAGGGATGCATTTTTTAACTTGATTGTGAGATTCCTAAAAAATCCATGTGTTCATGATAGATGGTTTTATTTTCTTATTGCTGCAGTTATTCACTGAAAAGGACAGTTTTCTACACAGAACTATAAATCTCTGCTTGAAATGCAGAATTAATATTTTCAGCAGCTGACCTTAGCTGTGTTTTTCAGGTAGGGAAACCACTAATCTGTAAAGCCTTTATGCTAATAGGTCTGGATCCTTAAAACAAGGCATCACTGTAAGATAAAAACATTGATCAAGCGTTTGCATCCCATATGATGGTCAGTTTGGTTCCTATGGTTACCCGGAAGGAAGTGCTTGTATAGTATCCAACAGAGAACACCAAGAAGAGACAGCATGGGAATCCGGGTGTCAGAAATAACAGACTGTAACAAGCACAGTTGATTTTACGGATGATCTCTTAGGAGATTGTCTTAGTTTAGGGCAAAACCAAAACAATTTTGAATACCTTTCTCAAGAAAAGATCACGCCTCTTTTAAATTTAGAACAAAATTTTAATTTTGAAGGAAAAATGTAGAAGGAGAGATAACAGTTCTTAACCACTAAATATAGTTATATATGCATATATGTATATGTGAACCACCAGAACAGAACAGATAACTATATAACCAAAAAAAACCCTGAACAATAAGTCCGTGGAGATACGGGGTGGGGGGGGGTCGGCTCCTCTCCCGCAGGCAGCAAGTAGCAGAGCGCGTGGTCCTTTGTCTTCCAGCCGGCCGGCGCTGGCCCCGGGGCGGGAAGGTGGTGAACAGAGAAAGTCCGGGATCTCTCTCGCCGCTGCCTTGGTGTCTCAGGGCGAAAAAAACGGCAGTAAGTCCAAAAAGCAGTGAAGATTAGATTGTATATCCCAGTGGAGCCCTGGGCCCAAACGGGCCAGGAGCAGGAAAGGCAGGAAAAGCTGGAACTTGCAGCAGAAAGCGAAGCAACCTCCCTCCGCCGGTTCCGTCTCCTCCGAAGAAAGTGAAGTGAAGGAGCAAAACCACTCCCCAAACAAAAAAAAACAAAGGAACTGTTCTTAGAGCCATCAAGGTGGAATTTCGGATCATTATCTAGGTGGAGGCAGTGTCACCCCCCCCCCAAAGTTCGTGTTAACAGGAAAGGAAAGAAAAAATCCTAACAAAATCCAAACTATAACAGAGATCTTCCAATAGTGCTGCTTCTGACTGGTACTGAATCAATTAATAGGTGGTGTCATGATGAGAAAGGTTAAAATGCCTCTCTGGACAGAGAAGAGTTGATTTAAGAACTGTTAGAAAAACCTTGTTACTTGCTATGATTTGGGTGATGTGGATTAATTTTCACCCATTACTCACTATATAATTTCACTATTTTACTTAACATACCAGATTGATGCCACTGTAAGTAAAATGAGAATTTAACAGCCAAGCACAAATAGGGCTTCCTAAAACCCTTTCTATTTCTGTCTTAGGACAAAATTTATGGCACAAAATGACCAAATGCAGTGAGTTAAACTGCTAAAAGTGCAATAGCAAGTGGCCTTTTTTTTTTTTTTTGACAGCTGAATACTGGTATGAAAGGGCATGAGAAGAAGAGGTCAAGTTCACCAAGACAGTGATGACTGGGCTGTTCTGAGAATACAGCTGGTGTAGCTGAGCTTGACCTGATGAAACATGAGAACAATCTTACCATAAACAAACTCACACACCACCTCCTCATAATTCAATAGGTGAAGGAAAGCTTCCCTCAGCTCAGAAGCAGTGGAAACCTTCACCTAAGAGTCCAGGCAGTTGATAGCTTCACCCACAGAAAAATTCAGGATTTCTCTTTGCCTTAACTCAGATTCTAAAAATAATCCCCCAAAAATCTACAGTTCCCTGGATGCATGGCTCTGATGCAAACTTTCTCCCAGGACAGGTCCCTTTGCAGCCTGCTCTTTGCCTGGGCTGCTGCTTCCCAGCCCCAATGCACCTGCTGATCTATCCTTTTTCTTCTTCTCTACCTTAATAATATTAACAAATTTTCTCCTGGAAAAAAGGCTTTTGAAGCTTTCATTAAGTTTTGGCAGGCTTTTGGTGGGGCTGCTGTAGCCAAAGATCTGGGCTTTTTCTTGCTGTCTAGTTCAGCCCTGTCCCTAATATTCCTGTTAAACCCCCAAAAGGCACCAAAACATTTGCCTGGTGCAGAATTTCTCCCACACCCTGTTTACCTATGGTTGTCTTAAAAATATAAATGTCAATCGCTTTTTTAAAAGTTTAATTTTTACAGTTGGTTCTTCTGATTGTAACAGTAAGTTTTAGATTAAATGACGTGGCCAGAGTTACTTTTACAGTTGAAGTCATGAGTGTAATCCTTTAGAACACTCAGCTAAATGTTGTCTTAATTCAATTTTTAAATCCCATTTTTTTTATCACTGATTTTTTTTTTTGTTTAAGAAGCTGTAGTAAAACCCTTTTTTTTTAATTGAAAGTGATTAACTGTGGAAGGGAAATAAGCTATCATGTGGAAAAATTATATTTAAAGCTAAATTTGCTATAACATTGAACATCAGTATTGTGGAGTATGAAGGGGAATTTTTTTTTTTTTTTTAATAAGTGTAGGAGTATTATCTTCATGTCTTTGAATTTGGCAGTACATTTACCTACTAATAAAGTACATTACCTTCTCCTCCCCTCCTGCCTATGGCAAATACAATAGATTCCTCATTTATGCATCCAGGATGAAAATACTCAAATTTTTGCAGTTTAAATTTCTTCATTTGCCCTGGCATGTTATTTTAACTTTGCTTATGAATTTTAGCTGGTATATGATTAGGGCTTTTGATATAATGAAGATTTCTTAGACTATGTGTGCTGCTATCTTAAATGCTTTTCTAGGGGAGGAGAATGAAATGGATTAAATTTGTTTGCTTTTAGAGACAAAATCCTGCTTGTATGGTATCGAGTTTAACTCATTTTTCAGTAAGTATTTTTACGTATAATTAAGTCGTTATAAAGATCCTCACATGTATGAGAGAGGTTTCATTATCCCTATGTGATATGTCAAACTGTTTCTGCTATGAATGCATCTCAAGTACCACCATGGGAGGGAAAGAAGCTGGTTCTAAAATGAAATTAAAATCAATAATGAACCTTTTGGAATGATATGGACAATCCAAATGCAGCACTAATATGTACTAGTTGCACTTTTTATGCTGAATTTGATCATGTTCTTAGTGGCTCAGGGTAAGGGATGGTTTCCAAGTACTACCCCTATGACTGAACTTCCAGGAAGCAGAATAAGAAGAATCCCACCCTATGGGGAAGTCTTCTGTGAACGTAGGGGAATGATGAAGATGCAGTACTTGTCTTCCTAAGAGGCTTATGGTTAGGATATGTTTAGTATGAAAAGTGGAAGACATTCCTCTAAAACTGGGAGTTTTCTTCATGTCAGTGCTTACCAGCTCCCAGGAGTCTGTCTGGCTCCACAGGGGCCTTTGGTGGCTGTGTATTGTTTCAGTTGCAGGTTCTTGTAGGCTGACAGCAAAATGTACACACACCAAATGGGCAACTGCACTACAGAGTCCTCTTAAATCCCCAATGATTGTTGTGCTAGTAAACTATGCAAGGTGATTTCTGAAACCAAAATTATATATGAAAGAAAAATAAACCGCTTGGGTTTTCATTCTTATTGACAGTTAATTCTACAATACTTTAAAGTTTCAGCTGGTTTCCTTGTTTACTTACTTATTGTTCCAGTCTCATATTTCTAGTTCCAAATACATGACAAAATCCTAAGCCCAGAAACGCAAGTGAAAATGCAATTTCTGAGAGGTGTGATGGTGTATTTGGTCTTATTTAGTTCTCTGAGAGCTGACTTCTGTTACTATCTTTGTATATTAGCATTCTAATATGTTTCAAAGAAATGAGCATTCACATTAAGATTAAACTAAGATTAAAAAAAAAATAAAATCAAAGGACTGTGATATTAAGGACTTTAGGATTATGTGAAACTGTCCTTATCCCAAAAAACTGCTGTAAGATTGATATCCGACTCAGAATTTATATAAACTGCTTTAGTTCTGTATTCATCAGTAAAATTGCATGTTAAAAATGTCCATTTATTGTTTGTATCAATTTTCAGTTTTTTGAGGTGACTTTCATACTACCCAGTCAGGTGATAGATGCTGTAGTTTAGGAGATCTCAAATAGTAAGGAGAATGGTATGGCAGAATATCATCTGGAGCTTGTTCTGGTGACCTGACTACACCAGGGCAGGAAATCCCTGTTCTTTACAGCTAGCTCTTTACATCTAGCCTGAATTTGGTACTTTGGGTTCTTTTTCATTTGAGTGGAGTGTAAACAGAAGTCGTGTGCTTCTTAGTTGATAATGGTAGTCATGGGAAATGAGCATGAAATGGAATAAAAATTTGACTAAAGCTCTAAAAGTCATGCAGGGGTTGGTATCTAGAGAATAGGTAGATATAGCAAGCTATCCATATCGCCTCTCACTGCAGGCAAAAATAGCTCAGCTAGTAGGAATTTTATTATATTTTCCTAATTATTTCTAGTTAACATAGACTTTTCATTACTGATTCAGGTCATAAGAGACAGACAGTAAACAATCAAACACCTTGTGAAAGAGCTCCTGCTCTCTGAGCTCAGTTTCAGTCCAACACCACTCTTCCCCCATTATGGTCTCATTTCCACTTTTGCTGGGTGTTACACTTGGTGCCTCCCAAACCTTTGGTGCAGGAGATTGGGGACCCTGTGGAACACTTTATCTCTGTTGTTTCTCTGCTATTCTTATGTGTTTTCCTCTGTCCCACGTGTGCATTGCCTATGGCTGCAGTCCCTTGGTCTTTATGTCCCAGACCCAGGGTGAGTTGCTCAAGGCCACCATATCTCAGAGTAGGGAAAAAATTCTTATTTGATAGCTAATAGCTGACAGTATTGTTCATCATCTTGCTTTTATATTTTTTTTTTGTTCTCCATTGATGAGTTTTTATTAACAAAATAATAAACAAAAAACCCAAAACAGAGCTCCCCCACTCTGGTGAAACAATGATTGAAACTGAGTTTACTGCAGCATTTGTTCTGATTTTAATCGCCACTACTTCTGCAAAAATTTCTTGTGCTGGATAGTTACTTTTCTGTGTAGCTGCACTTAGGACACAGATGTAATATTCCCCAGAGAGGCAACATTTGCACTGAGGGTGTGCAGGCAAATTGCCAATTCTTCTGTCCTGTGTCCAACAGTTCAATTATTGAAAAACCAGTTATTCAGGCAGCAATGGATGAAATTGCTACTGGTTGCTGGGATGCTGAAAAGAAACAGCATGTGTTGAAATCTACACCCTTTTTCAGCAGGGCCAAAGCCATTTGTGTAAAACCAGTACTTTATAAAAAATCTTACTATTTTATATTTGGAAAAATAAAAGGATAAAAATGGATGAGAGATTGAGAGATGAAAAAAAAAATCAAACTAATCAAATAATATTTCTTATCATTCCCTAAAGGTGATGTTGTTCATAAGCAAGTTTAGGAACTAATAATACTCATATTATGAATGTGCGAATGTAACTCTCTAAACAGAAGATAATAGCAGGTGATAATGACAGGAGTCTTTATTTGTTTGATACAAAGCTCATTAGCATTACTAAAAGACTTTCCACTGCCTGATGTGAGCTTGTTTAATGTTTAGTGGGTGCAAAACTATTTGGAAGTCTAGAGAAGGAATAACACTGTTTAGGAATAGGTTATTGCAAAAAGATAGATGTTTTATATGCATTTTTTAACAAGTTGTCACTAAGACAAATGGAAGGAGGCAGTAGAAAACCCTGAGCTCAGTGTCAGCCTGTGGTGAGCTGGTTTTCATCTTGCTTGTTTCTTTGCTATGGTTCATTATCTTTTCAGCTGTGCAGATGCTGCTAAGTGTGGATTCCACTGGTAAACAGAACCAGTGACAGGAATCTGGGTTAAAGAAAACCCAACACCTCTTCCTAGAGCAGACCTGGGTGCTACATACTGAGTTTGTTCCATACTCTGGAGGTATCTAATTTATGTTGATAAAGAAGAGTTCTATTTAAGAGAAATTCTTGGGCTTATGGTTGGGGTAAGGATTTTGTCAGTTATGATTTCATCTAAGATGCATATCTTTACCCTTGACTGAATATCACTATGTAGAAATTTTCAAACAGCATATACTTTCATGTTTCAAATTATTAAAGCCTACTTCACCTTCTTACTGCCATAAACTCAAATACTTTTTCTTTGTGGTTGTGGAGTAGTTAATAGAAAATGACACAGAACCGCACAATATGCCATATTGGAAGGGACTCACAAGGGATCATCGATTCCAACCCTTACCCCTGCACAGGACCATCCCCAAGAGTCACACCATGGGCCTGAGAGTATTGTCCAAACCCTTCCTGAACTCTCTCAGGCTTGGTGCTGTGATCACTTCCTTGGGGAGCCTGTTCCAGTGCCCAATCAGCCTCTAGATGAAGAACCTTTTTCTAATAGCCAACCTAAACCTCCCTGACACAATTTCAGGCCATTCCCTTGAGTCCTGTCACTGGTCACCACAGAGATGAGTGCCTGCCCCTCCTCTTCCCCTCACAAGAATTCGTAGACTGCAATGAGAGCTCCCCTCAGTCTCCTCTAGTGACTCTTCCTGGACCTTCTCTTTGGTAGAGATCCCTGTGTGGAGTGGGCTAAAGCACGATGGCTGTTTCTGTTTCATTGGTAGCAAATAGATATATAAAGGAAACAAGTTACACTGAAATATTTTCAGACTTTTTCCCCCAAAATGAAGTTAACCTGTTAGACTCTGCTAGGGAGCAAGGTGAGTAATGATAGTAGCATGAATCTTCTTTACACCTGTTCAGTAGCAAAAAGACGTAAGAATGCCAATGAGTTCTTCTGCCCTGGTGGGAATGAAAACTGTAAGGCTCATTTGAAAAAAAAAACCTCCCCAACAGCAGTTGCCTTCTGTCCAATGTAGGATTTTGCTCTACTAGAGATAGAGAAATCACGTGTAAAAAAATGAAATGCAGATACATGCACCGTGTTAAACATCCTGCTTAAACAGAAATATGTTATCATAGTAAGTGCAATTCACTGTGCAAGAGAACAGCTATCACAAAATAACCCCCACACCTTCAATGAGGCAAAATATCTGTCACTTCCCTAGAAAAGCAAAGGTATGATAGAATGTAGGGATGGTTATTCTGTGGAAAAAGGGTATCAAAACTTTAGTATAGTCTACAGATACCCAAGACAGGTTTTATGTTAGCTGACTGTTATGTTAGTTATGAGACTGCCAGCTATCTAGCTTCAGTGGCTTGAAGCTCAGCACTGTTTGTGACAGGTTTGGGACCTAGAAAAAAGCCAGCACACTGAGCATATGCTGAAGTGTTCCATGATGCTATGTATGAGCTTCTCTAAACCTGGAGTCTTCTTGTGCCCTGCGCTCTAGAAATCAGTTAAGGCGTTTGTTACTACTAGTCTTTCTCTATCAAGGTTCTAAATTGCTGCTATTATTATTTGCAGTTTCCAGTAATTGCATTAGAACCCCTGGTTCAGCTGCCTGACTACTAAAGCTGCCTATCCTTAAAAAAAAAATAAAAATAATTGGCAGAAATACAGATGATTTTCAGTAAACTATTCACAAACTGAAGAGTAGGAAAAGTACCAGCATTGTGCTCCAGCTTCAGAGATTCATTCTAGTTGGGGATCAAAATGTAATCTGGAAACTGAAAACAGCATAACTATAGTCAAGTTAGAAAACTCATGAACTTGTCCCTCTGGAAATTTCCAGCATCTCTTGTTTGTGTTTGTGGCATTTCCAGGAGGAGTTCTGTGACACCGGCTGGCTATGTTTTGCTATAGCTCCACTGAGGGGATAATAGTATAAGTCCTTTGACCTGGTTTTGGTTTATCTGTCTTCTTTCATGTAAGATGCCACTTCATCCAAGTATTCTTAGAAGTATAAATAAACTTGAGCTAGAGGGTAAAAAAGGTGTATATAAGGAAAGTCTGACGTTTTTAAGTGTTGATCTCCAGAGTAAACAAATTAAGATTCACCATTTTAGGATCCTGAATGAAAATTTGATATTATTTTATGGCTTTGGTGTTTGATCTTACAGTTTTAAGAATGAAAAGGACCAAGACCATAAGATCTTATGATACATTCAAATATCCTATCCAAAAAAGATAGAATGTTGTGATATGTTATTACATAAGGAACTGTCAGAAATCTCTTGTACCTTGACACGTTAATGGTGTGAGGAAAAGAAAATACCTAGTCCAGTGTGAATACCAACCCTTGCATCCATAAACTAGCCTTTGACAATAACAAAAAGGATTCTGTATCTACACCTGTATGCTTAATTTATTCCCAGGAAGGTTGCTGGGCACTGTAGTGCATCACTCTGAAACACTACCTGGCATAAACAGAGTAAAAAATGCATCAGGGTCCACTCCCGACAGCTGTTAGCGTGTAACCAGTTTGGGTCAGAGGCTAAAAGTTTTAACCAGCACAAATGCAGGCTGATCCTTCTCAGCTGGCTTCAAGAATTGGCATGGTCCCGACAGTTTTAATTTAGTGATCTAGATATAGCCTGAAAGTTCAGTTAGGATTCTGCTAACATTCGCTTAGGTAACAGCTGCAGTGGTTTAAGACCTCATTGTCCTCACCAATGGGTGAGTCCCATACTCCTGCTTAAATTTTTTGTTGTCACTGCTAAGTTAACAGAACAAAATATATTTTTATCTCAGCTGCTTCTGGGTAAAGATCAGTACTAAGTCAGTGCTGCTGATACAAGTAAGTCTTAAGTAAGGTGTTCAACTTTGTATTGAGAGAGTTTCACGGCTTTCAGTCCGTTGGTTGTGTCTCAAGACCTGTGACTGGCAGAAGGATGGGGAAGATAGTCACAGGCAGAGGTGTGGTATTAGACCTCTGTTAGTTGCCTTGCGAGGAGCACTACAAGGTTATACAAATCCTTTTTTTTTCCAGGTATATCTCCACAATAGCAAGTACAGAACCATTTCTGTATCTCTACAACAGGGATTTCTTGGTACCAGTGAATTCCAATTGCTATGGACCAGCCACAGAGATTTTAGGGACTGGAAATTTGTTAGATTGTAAAAGCATGTCAGATTTGATGGCTTTAATTGAGAGAAAGCAATGATTAACTATACTGAGATTCTGATTCCTATTCCATTCCTGGTGAAGTGGAGCCCAGCTGCTTTTGCTTGGACTGTTGTGTATTACAAATTATGAGAGAATGGTGTGGAAGACCCGGTTCTTCAGGTTGTGTCAGGGCTGTGAGACTGTTGTTAACCAGAGGTTCTTATGTACTTTTTTGTTTGCTCTGAAAATGCATCAGCTTCAACTCTCTGTAGGTTATTAATTTGTGACAGACACAGAACATAAGTCAAAGAATTAACCTCTTGGCTTTATAAAACATAGACTTCTTTTCTCAAAATAGATAGATGTGCATGCCCATGTACAGCAGCCTAGGTTTAGGGTAGGGGCTCTTGCTGGGACCACATGCAAACAGGAATATTTTATAATGTACTTCTGAGTCACAGAAAAGACATGATGCTCTTTGCCTCTTCTAATGTCTGCTTACACCTTAAAAACAAACTAATATCTTGTTTCGGCAAAACACTGGTTCTTCTGAGCTGTGAAATTAATAGCACTGCTTAATTAATAAGTTCTTCTTGATTTCTCGCATCCACTCTGCATTCCTGTGAATGATTATATCTTCACTGATTGTCTTTTCTCTGGAATTCACATTTTAACCTTCTTCAGATCTAGTGCTCTTTATTTAGTTTACAGATTACTCTGAAAAATACAAGTGTTGTGCTAAGTCAAAGCAATTTCAGTAAGGGTGAAGATTATTGCCATTTCATTAAATTACTAGTAAACACTCCTAATTTTAATTAGTTCAGGGTATGAGAAATATAGGAAGGAGAAAGACAGAGCTAGTTATTATGAAGTATTTAGACTATTAATAGCTTTTAACAGAATGCACCTTGCAAAACATCTGTGTTCACTGAGGTCAATACAAAGCTATTAATTTACATCAGACAATGTCAAAAAGTTTAATTGGTTTTGACTGTAAGGAAAAACTCTCCAGATTTTGAAAGAAAGCTAGAACATTTGGCCATTTTTTAAATTTAATTAACATCAGAGCTTCAGGGTTTGATTTTCATATGTATTGTTCTCACTGTTGAATAGAAATATGATTAAATGATTTTTAAAAACATTTAATTGATCTTTTCTATTATAATTTGTGGATAGATACTTTTAAGCAACCATAAACATTGGGTTTTTTTCTCGTTCATACAGTACAAAGGGCTGTTGTATTTTTGATCTGTTTTGCATTTAGCAAGTGTAGGATTTTTTCCAATGCATACAGTCAAAACTATTTTCCTTACAGAAATGTGACCTTACTACAAGTGAAGAATGTGTAGTTGTAGAATAGGATAGGAAGAATCCCAGTGTAGAACATCTTATCAGTTTCCAGGAGATGCTTTAAGTAAAGGTTTGAAAGAAATAAGATTTTATGTATTGGTGGAAAGATCTTAGAATATACAAATAGAGTCTATTTGGAAAACATACTATTATTTCTTTTCTTGAATGAGTCTGGGGTAAATATGAAATTATTTTAAGGCAGATCATTGTTAGTGGGTAAAGACTTTGACAAACTTATACTACCAGTGAGGCATAAATGATTTTCTTGATATAAAGTACTGTGATAATATAGAGTTGTTAATATCAGTTTTCCTAGTTTACTTATACCATATTCATAGGTAGTAGGTCTTCAGTTCAATTTAGAAAAATGATTCATTTAGGAACAAATTATTCACTTAGGAACAAAGCAAAAAATTTTTTTGAATCCAAATTACTTAAACCAAAGATATAGCATAGAAAGAAGCTGGAAAAGGTTTTTTCAAAAGCTTTTTTTTTCCTTTTTTTTTTTTTAATATGTTTCTTACTATTGAATACAATGAAAATGGCTGAACTGAATAGACAGGCTGTCCTGTTGCGGTAATGAGTCATGGCCAAAATGCATGTGGGAAATTGTTGTGAATTAGTGGCATGAAATCCCGCAAGAATCATTTATTAACAGCTTCTATTTATACAAAACCCAGTTTTGTTTCAGGGTTTTGAGCTAAGCATTACTTTGTCCTATTAGAAAGCAGCATGCACAGTGAAACCGATCAACATCTAGCGTGAGTTCTTTTCCTACCAATTAGCTTCTTGTTCTTGCTCACTCATTTATCTTCTGCTCTGATGCTAGCCATCTTCTTATTACTTTGAAACTTTTTGCTCTTGCTTTTAGCCTTGTCCTTGGTGCTCAACAATTTTCTATTGTTTATGATTCTCCACAGGGAATATGTAGTATACGATATTTGGAGTATATTCCAGGGAAGACTCTTAGCTTCACACATGCTGCCCATTGAGCTACACAGAGTGAGCACTTGTTAGAGACAGAGTTAGTCATGCCATGTCCAAGGAACGTTCTGCAGAAATAAGTGGTTTGCGTTTACTAATGCAGAGATGTCAGGTGTGACTGCTGTGCTCCTAGCAATCAAGCCATCCCATAATGACAGTTAACAGCTTTAAAAATAAATGTATATTGTTAACTAGTGTAGCTGTCATTTATGTGTATTTCAAAAGGTTAGTGATATTTTTATCAGCTCATAATGCTGTTTTCATTGTGGAAAGCATACCTCTGCAGAGCAAGATGATGTTATGACCCAGGTTTTAAAAGCACTAAAAAGTAGAAAAGCTTTGTGCATCTTAGAGTGACTAAAGTTCCTTAAATACCTTAATAGAAGTTGTGTTTTTGTTAGCAGTACTTAGGTTTGGTGTCTTAATTTGAGAATTCAGACTCGGAGCCAGTTGTGCTTTAAATACATTATATCAATACAACTAGTCTTGAGGAAAAAGATTTGAAATTGGTCTGATTCATGTTTCCTTTACTCTATTGAATCAATCAGTTGGTGTTATTGGTCAAATATGGACAATATCTGCTTTATAGGAAAGCAGGTACTTGCCTGTTTTATCCTTGAAGGTCTCCAGTAGTAGAAGACATCTCCGCAGGGGATATGTTTGGTGGTCCACCTTCTCCACCACTATAAAGTTTTCCAAAATATATAATGTAGTTATTTCTTATTGCAAATTTACCCCATTACTTCAAAGTAATTTCTATCCTCTTTGTAACATCCTTTTATGCATTTTAGGATAGTTAACATATTTTCATCGGCTTTTCTAGAAGCTTTTTCTCAGTGAATATGGTTTGAGATATCTGCTCATTCTCTGGACTGTTTGTAGTTGATTCTGTCCTTCCTAAACTGTGGATCCCCAAATTTAAGATAAGGGTAAGATCTTATGATTGAAGACTTAATCGTATGGACTGGAGAGGATGCATTACTCGTCCGTTAAACTTCTGTTTATGCACAGTGCATTGCATTTTGCAGTTTTTTTACAGCACTCTTTGATTGTTTTCAGATCATGGTTCACTAGGGACTGAATTTTAATTTTTGCCATTCTCTATTTATGTGAGTTGGATTATTCCCATAGGCATGTATCTTTAATGATTTTTGTTTTCCTATTTTTCGGGTCGTTTTTCTAATTTCTTTGGAGCTATAATCTTTTTCTATGTGTATTTGTAGTCTGTTCCAGCTTCATATCTCCTTTCAATCTCATAAGCCTATTACCTTTACCATATTCTGTAGTGAGTAGTACCGGATCCCGGAGAAACCACTGTAACCTAATACAAACTTCATCACAGTTTTGCTGTGAACCACTGATATTCTGTAAATAATTTTTTTCTTTCTTTTGCCCCCACCTAACATCAATTTCAGCTTGACTGATTTCCTCTAGCCTTGTTCGAACATGTGGCATGAAAGAGACCTACAGTATCTCGTCAGTTTGTAAGACCTGTTACCCTGCCATAAAGGCATTTAGGTGTGTTTGACAAGCTTTGTTCTTGACAAAGCCATGTTCGTTGCTCAAGTCTTTTTAAATTTCAGAAACTGGTTTTGTGTTTGTTCTTATATGTTCTTATCAAAGTCAGCCTAGGATTTGTCCCAGGAAAAAAACCAGTGCCTTCTCCCCCTAAAAGTATAAAGAAATTAACAAAACAGCTGCTCCTCCCCCCAACAAATCAAGACTTAAAAAAGAGACTCAACATTTAAAAAGAGAAAAACAGAACTTTGAATTCAATCCCCTGCATTGGAATCTAAACTATATTCAAATATATATTATTTTTCTAGGTATTTTTAAATTTTATTGTTATATGGCATGAATTGATATTAAGCTTATTATTTTGCTTGTTATCCTATTAACTGTCAGTTAGAAGTCACCATGATCATCAGTTGCTGTTTCAGAAAGCGCACGTTTACCTTCTTAAACATTTTTCTAAATAAAGATGCCTTCAGAAATCCTGGTACCACCCTACGGAGGTGAAGCCACAATCCAGCCACAGATGGAAGTTCACTCATCAATTTAAAAACAAACAAAAAAAAGGAAGTGTTTTCTAACATTTCTTTCAAAAAAGAAAATCCAAAATAAACCAAGGCTAGTTATCTGTTGTATTCTACTATGTAAGGGCAGTCTCACCAAGTTCCCTCCATAGCTCTGCAAATGTTCTCATATCCTTCTCACCTTCTGTTTTCCACAAGTTGAAGGGTTGTCAGAAGGCAGAACACACCTGGATTTTGTCATGGCGTTACGTATCTATACGAAAAGTTTTGTGTCCTCCAGTCACAGGAATTTGAAATGTGTCCTTCAGAACAGGGATCTGAAGGTTATCTGCGGAGTGCAAATTACAATGAATAACTGGCAGAGACAGCTGGGGCTTTCCAATGGCTGTGTGGAAATGGGTGGGTTTAAGTACATTAGAAGACTAGAGGAGAGGAGTCACAACTGTGTTTCCTGCCTTTTGAGTATTGTTATATAATGTGTTTTCTGCCTTCCCACATTTAAATCCTTCCTTCAGAGTCTTTTAATTTCACTTTATTGTGATGTGTGTTTTTGGTTTTTTTTTTGTCTTCCATCTTTTACATCAGATTCTGGGACTTTTTTAAGGTCTTTCCTCTTTTGTTATTTTCTTTCACTGTGTTTTTCTGATTTTTGTTTTTTTATCTATCTGCTGAACAGAGTGGCTCATTTAGAGCTATATTTAACGACAGTTTTTACCAGGTCTGCCGTCATTCCTGGAAATAAGGTAGCATTTATATAATCAAGTCGTGCTCTAGTCGCTGCTTTCTGGTGCTTGCAAGGTAAAAGTGAAAATTCTATTTGTGATTCATTAGGGTAATTATAGCATTTGCCAGAGTACATGTGGGTAGCTAAGTACACACACAAGTTAGATAATTGGGTCAATAGTGAACAATTTGTCCTTAAGAGAACTTGATTTAATACAGGTAGGTTTAATCCAAAATAAAATACTCTTTGATGAAGAATTTTTCACAGAACTTAGAGTTTCAAAAGCATTTTTCCCATATTAAAGGAAAAAAAAGTTATGTATGCCCTATATCTTGGACGTACACATATAAATGACATTTTCTATGATCTATTCAGATATTTTAGCATCTTCATAATTCAGAAGTGCTGATAATCGTTTGGGACTCTAATTTGTAGATCTGAAATTTGATCTGGTAATTTGTATTTTTTTTATATTTGACTGTGAACAGCACATACATTGTCTTTGAAATTTTCCCTTTGATATAAATGTACTTTCAAGGTGAAGAACGAGAAAGTTTTTTACTATTTTTTCCCTGCAAAAAAAGACCTTCTGTCTCTTTGTTTAACAACTGTAATAGCAATCTTGGCACCTTGGGGAACTGGCACAGACTGACAAGACAGAGTAACCATGGTGCTCTGCTGCCTTCTGTAGTGTCCTGCCCTAGGCAACTTGTGACTTCATCTGCGCCATGTTGTCCTTGACAACAGTCGAATATCCAGAGTAAAGCTGCATAAAAGATGGCTATGCATTACCAGAACAACTTGCAGGGTATCTCGAGCTTTGCTCTGCAGTGTTTGCTCTAATGCAAAACTGAATCTATCATCACAAGGGGTTCTATGGACCATGACAATAAGTAAAAGGCTACTCCACTGTTTCTCAACTTAAGGTACTGATCATTTCCCCAGTACTAAAATATTTTAGCTTCTGTAAACAGGAGCTTTCATGCTTCGATGACAACCTGTAACACCTGCCTTGAAGTTTCAAGGCAACTTGTTATCATCTACTGAGCTGGAATTAAAAATCAGAATTACTTCCTGTACTACTCAAACAATTGGTGCCAATCACAACCTTTTACTCCCTTTCCAACCTTTAAAATGGCAATTGTACTGTCAGAATCTAAATCACCAAACATTCGTGGTCCAAATTTGGATGTAATTATTTTCAGATCTGCCACACTTTCTGTAAATTCTGTGAGAGGGGAGAATTTTTCTGAACCAAACTCCTAACATGTGGGCTATTGTGCATATGTTAGATACAGATCTCCACCTCACTCTGTATGTTGGTATACAAATTTGCATGTAATGAAGTAGATGTAGGAGAGCACATGAAGCTACACTCTGGGCCCTTTTGAAAATTGGACCTCACATCAATTCGTTAACTATTCTCCAACTTCTTGACATGTTCCCAAAGTTACTCAGATCAGCAAGATCTCACCAGGAAAAGTCAGACTGGCTCTCTGGGTGTTGTAGTTTTGCTCTTTTCTTCATATACTTGTACAAACATCTGTTCCATTTACCTGGTATATACATGTAACTTTCCCCAAATGAAAAAGTACCACCCCCCAAAAAAACCCCCAAAAACCAAACCCCAAAACATTTACTAATGTTTTTGCCAAGTTAATTTTTTAAGTAAAGGATTTTACATTACAAAGTTTAACAATAAGTTCCTTTTTCCGTAATTAAAAATTTAGAATGATGCATTATTTAGCTAGTAAAAAGACATGTGAGATATTAATATTTTGAGGAAAATGATTCACTACATGATAATGATTCAAAATATGAAGAAGGGAAATGAACTTTCTTCAAAAAATGAATTTATTTCAGACCTTGTTTATAAGTTTGTTTTTGTCCAAATTCACCATTTCTCATTTCTAGATGTGCTCATTTTCTCTCCTTCTGATTTGGCACTAATTTTAACTTTGACAGCCAGATTAAACAGCACTGAAATTATTTTTATTTTAAAAGAAATATAAAATTAAAAGAAATTAAAACCTCTTGTAATTCTTTTGGCTACAATTCTCTCTCTCCCTCCCACACCCTAATAGCTGTACTTTAAGCTAAGTTTCAGTGAGGGACTCTACCAAAATAGAGACCACAAGTCTAGAAAAATTCGGAGAAATAACATTTTCTAATAAATTGTAGCCTGATGTTCCCAGTTGCAGTGCTTATTATTACTAATTTTATATAAAATATAAAATTATTTTACTGTAAGATATAAAATTATAAAATCTGGGTGGTTTATAGAGGATTTCTCTGTATTGTTATTTTTCAAATGAGTAAAATGGACTTCCCCATCTCGCATTGGCCTTTTTAGCCATCAGCACGCTTACAGCAAATGTAGGTAGAGCCCTTCCCAAGTCTTTCTTTGTGATGCCTAGTCACGATGATGATGATGAAAAATCATAGAATCATTAAATCATAGAAATACTTGGGTTCAAAGAGTCCTTAAATATCATCTAGTTCCAAACCTCTTGCCCTGGGCCAAGAACCTTCTGCTAGACCAGATTGCCCAGAGCTTCATCCTGCTTAGCCTTGAACACTTCCAGGGATGGGACATCCACAATTTCTTCGGGCAAACTGATGTACCAAAATCCCTGTCAGGGTTCTGGGGGCTCTGTAGGGGCTGGGAGGAGCAGGGCCTCCGAAGGGGCCAGCAGGGCAGTGTGTTGGAACTGGGCTTTTTTGGTAACACAGGAACACCATAACCCAATGGATCAGGACTCTCTTTGCTGTAGATAGTGTAAAAATACAGGACACATACAGTATCCACTTCTAAAAGCCAAGGGAAAATGGGAGAGTAAAACAAAACACAATGATACTGGCTGGCATAACAGTGACTTCTGAGCACACCACTTGCAGCTGCTGTCAAGTTTATTTGTAGGCATCTGAAGGTAGGAAGGTTTGGGGAGAAGAATAATCAATTTGCTTTGCAGATGTTCACCAGGGACTTCTCTCAGGCATGAGTGATGGGGGAAGCACAAAGGTCCTGCAACCTCATTATTCATTTTCCAGGTGTAAGTGGCCATTGCAAGGCCTTGTGAGCTAAGTGTAGTGTTCATACACATAAACCCCCTGCTTCTTTCCCCAAAGAGTTCATAGCCTGAATAAGCTGTAGACAAAAGAGATTTATGAAGAGATTCAATTAGATGGTTTTAAAATTACACAAAAAGCTGTGTAGTGAACTCGGTTGAACTGTGTCCTGAATTCCAGCCCAGTGACTTAAAAACTAAATCATCTTTTCTGACTCCTGCTTTGACTCGTAGAGGGTTCCCTCCCCCAGTATTCCTCTTAAATTACACTTTTAATATTAAAGAACTGGCAACATAGAGGGTATTTGTATTTTGATTCTATATAGTAGAGTGATGGTTCTAGTGTGAGTTTCTAATAGTGCCAATGTGATTTTTAAAAATCTATCTTAATTTATATATGTATTAGCACCCAGCCTGACTAAGCTGTTTCCAGCTTGGGTATGTAACTGTATCTTGTCTCTACACCACTCTGTTTTGATGGCACAGATGGGAAAAGGATGAAGGGAGGAAAGACGATGCACAGCTATACCAATATGCATTAATCAAAAGTGTGTGTGTATGTGAGAGAAATAATGGTATGTACGTTTGAGGACATCCTCTCAACCTATAAAATCTTCATTACCTGCCTGTTTTGGGGCACAGAACTAACAACACAACAGAGCTACAAGGTAATTTGTTTATATGCTTTGTGAGTCGCATGTATGATAAAATGATTTGCAGTTGCAGTTTGATTGGCACATCTATTTGTAAATGCAGGGAAAAGGCATAAAATTCAAAACAAGTTCTCCATATTAGTCTGTTCCCTTTTTGTTTTATTGCTATGTGTAAGCAGCACAATTTGATTTTTGACTTCCCATCGTGCCTACCTTGGTAGTCCAAAATGTCAAACGATATACGAATAGCTACAAATATCTTTACTGTGTACTTTTTATGACCATTAAAATAACACAAACCTGAAAAGTAATATAATGGGCTTTCACATATCTCCTAGTACTATATTTAAATATTTTGTGAAGAACCAAGTTAATTTTCAAAATATGCAAATTATAGGAGCAGGCTTTTTAACATTTTAAAAGGTCTTTGTCTAATAAAATGAGTCATTGTTCACTTATCAAATTCAGAAACAAAATTGCATACAGCTATTTTTGTTCTGCTAAATGAGAATAGGAACAATATTTCTTTTATTGCCTGTCAGCTCTGAATCACTTGAAGGGCACTGTGGGTGGACTGCGCTCTAATACTTTTTTTCAGCACCCAAAAATCAATCAGGGTCTAAAACTCACCTTTTCATTAGGGTGGATCTGACTGGTGATTCAAAACAGTAATGCAGCTACAACCTATGATTTTTCTTCAAGCAGAGTGATATTTTGTTCTAATTAATGCCTCAGTTCTACTGAAAACAGAGCATATCACCTTGTTCCTCAGCTGATGCTTGCAAACCTGTTGCTAAGAGTAGTTCACTGTATTCACTGTGGTCATTGCTAAGGTACCAGAGTGTGAGCAAAGGCACCCAGGAGGATTTTCTTTCTTCTCTGTGATCTTGTGTTTTTAAAAAACTGTAAACTGTAGGGATGAATTTTGGCCTTGTAAAATATAGCACATTTCTTAAGTGAAATTAACCCCAATTTCTAACATACTCTATGACCACACTGTTCAGAACACTATTTTACTGGAGGCAAATTCAGATCCAAGTTACTTGTTAGTAGAGCTTCCTATGAGCTACACTTTAGAAAAAAAAAAAATGTACAGCTTGTGACTCTGCAGAACTTACACCCATATTGGCTGCCTTGAAGTCTACTACTATTGACATTGGAATGAGTAAAAGTGTAATGAACTCTTAAAAAATCTGATTCTTAAACTGGGGTGGGATATCTTTCTATTTTCTTGCTTCTTCCCATAGAGACCTGTTATATGTGGACATATTTCTTGGGTTTTTTTCTTTAAAATACTGTCTAAGTGTCAACAACAGTAATGGAGCCTGTTTAGTATGTGCTGAGCAGTTTGATATTAGCAATTGCACAATGTGTTAATCTAACAAACTGAAAATGGTAATGTTCTGCATTATCTCAGATGTCTCATTGTCTTGGTAGGTCATTCTCATACTTGAAACAGAATGATCTTAAATGATCTTGGTAGAAATACTTCTCTAATACCTGTTGTAAATTCCTTACTTCAGAAATCATAGGAAGAAATGTTCAAATATTACTTTATGTTTGTATTTCAAAATACTCTGTATATGAAACTATATTGTATAGACATTAATATAATAGGGCACAAAATAGAGGTGCTCTTGAGGGTTAATTTGAAGATAGGTAACCCATCACTGATCAGGTTCCAAGGTGCGGCTGGCAGTCATATGAGTATAACTTGGTTGACTTCAAATAAGGTATTTTGGTACTATGGGTGCTGTGAAGTGTTGTGATCTGTGGGAACAATTTTGACTAAGGCCTCTTGACAAATTTTGCTGGCTTTTGAAACCCAAGCTGACTTTTCAAACAGGTACCAAGACAATATGCATCCACATTAACTGGAATTATACCTCTGAAATAGAGAACAGATGTACCATGAAGGTAGTAAAGCATGGCTCCAGTGCCAAAATCAGTCAGACCTTAGAGGCTTGCAGAATTAAAAGATATTTTTCTTTAGGGATAAAGATACAGTACTGAGAAATTTAGTGAGATTTAAATAATTCCTGCTATAGGGATACATTTCAACTTATTGATAAGTGCTTCTTTAAACTGAGTCTTTAATAAAAGAAGATAATGTAAATGACAGAAGATTATGAATTGTTATTTGTCTTTGTTTTTCAGGACTACCTGGTTCAGTGGAAAGATAATTTTAAAGGGTTGTATTGGTGATATAATAACAGGGAATCTCTGTCACCATATCTTGGGCACTGACTGTGAGTCCAGCAATATGGGTAATGTTCACCAATTTTGCTGCTCTTAGACTTGGGTACTGTGGTTTAGATTTTCCAGCAGTAGATCCTTGTATAAGCAATTTGTCCTTCATCTCTCCAGCTAACAAACCAACTGTTCAACTCATGACCTAAAAGCACTACCCTTTAGAGTTAGAAAGGTAATTAGTGAAGAATTGTGGAAAGGTAAATGTAAAAATTGTTTGGGAGATTTCATTGCTGTTTATGTTTTCCAAGAAGAAATCATTCAATTTTCAGTAAGAACTGAAGACCCTGAATATCTTTTGATAAGCATTAAAAATGAACAAGTACCACAATCCTGTTACCAATGTCATATTGTAGCCTCTTCTTTGCATTCTCTCTGGCCAAGGTGATTTATTTTGCAACAGTTTTTTTCTTTATTTGGTCTGTTGCATTTCATCCATTCCTTGTTGAAATACAAGGGGAAGAATTAAAGCTTATGACAAGAAACGAGGGAAAGAAAGAGAAACATTGAAGTTGTTTTCTAGTTCTGCCTTTTCTTAAAAAAACCCCATAAACTTTGGTTCCTTCATTAAGGATAACTAACTTACTAGCCTGGCCCTTTATGAAACCTTTAAATGCTATGAATTAATCTTCTGTCTCTCTGCTTGCAAGTGAATATATCCTCTCATTTATGCATGATGCTCTTATGTAGTGGCAGATTATACACCAGCAGAGGTTACTAAGTATATTGATTTTTGAATAGAAGAAGAAACAGCCTTCTGTCCAACTAAATACTGAGCCATGTACACTCAAAACAGTAGTCTTGTTATGTGGCTGTTGACACAAAAAACCACAAATTTTGCTTTTTCTGAGTTTGTATATCATCAACACTTTATGTGCTCAGCAATCAAGGCGGCTGCATTTGGTGCCTTTGTTCTCTGTGGATACATTTTGCTGAATTTTACTGAGGAGCCCAGGGGTATAGTTAACATGCCTACAGGCATCCTTATGCTGCAATATGAATGTGGTTTGGAGTAATGATCTAAGCATCTAGACAAGGTGAAATCTTGGTTTGCACACTTGAAGTGTTTGTTTTGTTTAGTTTAATTTTTTTCCTCTCTAGTTGATGTTATGAGAGATACTAGCTCATGTCTTGCTTATAGTGGAAAGTGAAATAGAAATACTTGGTCTCACTGAGGAGGTATTGTCAGAGGTGGTGTAGAAAATAGTTCAGGCTAATTTTTCCTGTAGAGTGTATTTCTGAATATTTGGGCAGTTGTCTTAAGCTTACAGTCTGGTGGTTTTCTACTGAGGTTATGTGCAACAACATTATTTTTGTTGATAGCTCCTGGTGATTAAGCTGATTTGAAGATGTGTGTAATATTACACTTGGGGTCTTGGCGTACATACATTTAAGGACATATTTGATGTTAGGGTATTCTGCTGAATCAGTTCCCAAAACCCTCAGTACCTTGCAGAGTTAAGTCCCTGGCAAAACGAGGCAGCACAGCAATCCTGGAAGGATAATCCACTTGAGTGCTATCACATCTAGTGCCATTCCTGCTTTCTGATCCACCCCCCTCCCCGCCACACAGCTCCTCTCAGCCTTACCATTGGCACATGGCATTATGTCTGTTCAGCTGTGACTCTACAGCCGTAACAAAAAAAAAGTGTTTCCGTTGTGCTTCCAAAACTGAATAGAAATACTGATTTTTAACATTTCTCATGTAATTCAGAGATTTCTTTCTTAAAAAGAAGAGTAAATAAAGGCTTTTGCTCCCCCTCCCCATTTTTTCCCATAGAATATGTGATATTGATGTGAAATGTAAGGTATTTTCTACACTCATTATAAATACTTAGATTATCACAAAAAGTTGTAGTGGTTTTAATAATTTCTAAAGACAAATATAAGGATAACTAACTGATACTGTACCCTCCCCCCCTGAAGTTATGGATCTGAGGTAAAACAATAAAAAACCTCAGTCCCAAAGGAGTTTATATGACAAAGAAACCCAAAAACCCCAAACATAAATTGCTAATATTGGTGCTTTAATCCTGAAAGCTCTTGCAACCTTTATTCTCAAGACCCTCTAATTAGATCAATTTAGATAATGCTTTCTATAAACCTAGCAAATTATTGTCTCTGAAATAGGTTTAGTTGACAGTTCAGTTTTATAGTAAGGAGAACTAAGCTGATTTTAGTGGGTTTGGTAGGTGGAGTATGTATAAAAATCACCATGGGATCTAATGAAAGAAGTTAACTTTTATCATGGCAGAATGGTAAGTATATGATTAAATTCTTGAAGATTAAATTCTGAGAAGTTGATTATGAGACAATCTGCAGGCATTTTAATGCAAAATACTGAACAGGGTTCAGTAGTAGAATATGGGGAGAACTGAATTTCTCAGACAGTGTTCAACCACAGTGGAAGTTAGACAGAAATTATAATGAGAAGATTGGTGCTGCTGGATGCCTTCCATTTTTCCTGCTTTATCTCAGCTTTCATTGACCTTGGGATGTTGCAGCAATGGAAGAAAAATCATCCTTTTTATTTTAGTTAGAAAAGAACATATTATGTTTTCATTTTATGTTTCTCATGTAGTGTTAGCCAGTTAATTATCACCTCAAAAAATCATAATGGTTGACATTAGAAAACATTTGATGATGGAAATTTGCTCTTCTAAGTCTAATGAAGAACAGTATTGTACAGTACTTGAAGTTAATTTTTAGCACATGCAATTCTTAGTGTGCAGAAAACTAGTTGTGGAAATGGGATACCACCACTTATTCAGAAGTTAATTGTATGAACTTTAGTATTAGTAATACTGTCTTGAAATATGATTGTTGGTTTGTAGGTTTTTTTTAGTGATTAACATTGCATAAATAGTGCATATACTGTATAAACTAGGACTTGTAGAGGTGCATTATTCTCATCATGGTGAGTTACAAACCAGAAAAAAAAAGTGCTTCCAGCTCTCTTAAAATGGAGGCTTTTCTCACATGCATATTTTTGTTCTGCCTGTTTGTCATCAGTTTGCTCAGAGACATTTTGATGCCTGTCTTCTATTTCAATAAGCAATTAATTTATATCTGGATAGTCTTTGCTTGGGGATTTTTTCTTCTTCCGATCCAATGACTGATCAGGGCCAGCGTCATACTTAGGTCTGAGTCCTTGGGACACATTTTCCTCCTGTTACTTTTCCTGCTGTTTCAATTAGGCCTGTGGTCCTTGGAGAAAAACAGGCATCTTCAGGCAAGAGCCTGGAATGAGCAGAACAAACCATCCTCAAGGTATATGTTTAAATATTGTTGCAGGAGTGAATTGTGGCATGTTCTGATGTTTTTATATTGTCAAAATATACTAAGGAGGCAGTGTAATTTCCTGCAACTGACACCTTCTTAAGCAGAGATTGAAATATGTGAAGGAATTGTAACTATCTTTCCAAAAATATCCCTATTTTCAATGGAGCTCAACACATGGACTTCTCTCAATAACCATGATAAACACTGCCCTGCAGTTTCTTCCAAGAGCAAAGTTATAACTCCCTTGATTAAGCATGAATCGCAGAAAGATTCTGGCCTTCCTGTATTTGCAGACTCTCTTTTGTCCCTTCAGGAGTGGTAGTGCCATGAAAGAAATATGCAGAGAGGAAGCCAAGTACATAATCTGGTGCATGGGTAAAAGGCCAATATGCATTCTGACTTTCACCTCTTAAACTATACTCTTTTAGTAATTTGAAGTGAATTTTTCAGCTATGAAGGCAGAGACTGTAGAAATTACAGAGGGTTGATGTTCCCATACAGTTCTTTAACTCGTAATAGACTGGGTGTCCGATGAAGAAATATAAAAGCACACAGTGGAATATTTACACTACAAAGCAGGACAATATCAGGCTTTTTGCATTTTTGTTACCTTGGTTTCATGACTGTATACAAGTGTCTTGTGTATATAGGAACATTAACTTTTATTTCCTTCCTTTTTCTGTGGAGTGAACTCATTCTTTGTCACAGGTGACTACATTTAGATGTTGTGGGAGGAATGCAATGAAGCCTTGCTGAAGATCAATTAAATTCAGGAAATGTGTAGGCCAAAGGCTGACCTAGTCCAGTTTGTGACATACACGTCATTCACATTCCTGCCATTCTTTCTTTACATATTGCAGAAGTTTTAATTGTAGATTCTGCTCCTACGAGCGATTTTGGCATGGCATACAAGTGACAAAATTAAAAACGGATGCTGTAGTATCTAATATCATACAGTAATTAGCCAGCTGCATTCAAGAACTTTGACATATGTCCAAATAATGCAACGCATATCAAGTCACAGTATTTTATTTATACATAAGAAGTAGTAGCCTTGTTAAGAAATATGATACTTAATTACTTGTGCAACCTTAGTACAAAATTCAAGCTGTGTTTCTAAGATGCATGCAATTTTTTATTGAGGAAGGATCTGTCTGTCTGGAGAGCATGCAGTTTGAAGGTTACACCAAATAATTAGATACCTAATCTATTCCTAATTGCAGAGTGTTTTCTATTAATGGTGGATTCTTTAGGAAAAATAAAGAAAAAAACATGTTCTGATGCATTGTTGTTTTTTTTTTTAGCTGGGATCCCGTTTTTATGTAGACATGAGATACTGACATCCAGAAGCTATGTGACTGATGGTAAAAATGGTTATAGACTGTATAGATGGTACTCTGACCATTACCTTCTGTTCCCCCCGCAAGACAATTATTAATTCTAGATACCAACAGTCACTACAATTCAGGTTTGTTTGTTTGTTTTCCGGATACACTATCTCGCTGGATAGAAACAGAAGTTCCACACAACTTCCTTCTGAAGTCAAGGGCTGGGAGAATATTCAGGAGAAATAATGCTATATGTTTGCTTAGTTTTTATGCTTAGCTGCTTACTGCTGATAATCATTAAAGACAGGAAGAGGTGGGCATTATGGAGGTTGTTCTGGTCAAGCATAGCTCATCTGAAATAGTAGTGTTTTATGCACATCTGGGTGTTGGACAGTGTGGGGCTCATGTGAGCACAAGCAGAGGATGTCATCTGGATTTTTTCCAAGGTGTAAGGAGCTTTTCTGTTTACAACTGAGTCACATCCTTTGCAACATGACTAAGAAGTAGAATTATCTGAGAGAGGAAAGGGAAGCTGACCTCTTAGTCCCCCACTCCTCTGCCAGACCAATGCCAATAACTTGAAGTTTGTCTCCATCTTCTAGGGCAAATTGCATTGGGAGCAGTACAAGAAAGAAAGAGATAACCTGTTGGCAGACCCACCATTGCAGCATGTTTGGAAAAATGACTGAGATAAAAACCAGTGTTTGGCTCTTGCTATTTTAATGGGTGAGAAGGGCACTCTACTGTTCTTTGCTTCATAAAAATGGGTCAAGTCCTACTCCACTAACTGATAACAAAACTCTTTTTGAGTGTAGGTTATCAGCAGATAGCTGTCTTGTTCCATGAATTTTTGAGAATTTGAAGATTAGAAATTGAAAAGTAGAGAATCGTTCCAGGTGGAAGGGACCTACCATGATCGTCTACTCCAACTACCTGACCACTTCAGAGCTGAAGTTAAAGTATAGAAGTTAAAGTATTTAAGTATATTGTCCAAATGCTCCTGACAGGCTTGGGGCACCCTGTTCTAGTTTTTGACCAGCCTCTCAGTAAAGTAATGTTTCCTAATGTCAAGTCTGAACCTCCCCTGACACAGCCTTGAATAGTTCCCATGTGTCTTGTCGCTGGATGCCAGGGAAAGTGCTCAGAACCTTCCTCTCCACTTTCCCTCCTCAGGAAGCTGTGGAGAGATGTGAGGTCACCCCTCAGCCTCCTTTTCTCCAAAGCTGGCAAAGCCAGTGTCTTTGGCCTACATGGACTTGCCTTCTAGCCCTTTCACTGACTTTGTTGCCCTCCTCTGCATGAGTTCAAGTACCTTAATATCCTTTTTTAATTGTGAGGCCCACAACTGCACACAGCTTTCACGGTGAGGCTGGACCAATGTTAAATAGAATATTTAAAAATAAAATCCTTCCTATACTGGGGATAAACCATCTGGCTTTCAAGCTAAAATTGTCTTCAAGCATATACATAATTTTGGCAGTATCATGCTAGATCTTTACTGTTTTAATACTTGTACTGTTATTTTTTGTCCTGTCAGAGGGAAAAATCACCTTGTATCTGTTAAAATGACACAATTTGTGTACTGTAGCCTCCTTGTTGGTTCATTGAAATACTTTACGTATTGTGGATCAAATGTATTTGATTTTCCAAGATTGTCTACTTATCCCTTGTGCTTCAAGCATGGTGGCATGGTTCATTTTTTGACATTATATAACATACCATTTCTCTGCTCTTGGTGTTGTATTTGCTGCTGCTACAGTCACAAAAGTTTAGCTGTTTCTATATTCTTGATACTAATGCGATCCCCCAGCGTTGATAGAGACAGGTGAAGACACGGAGTAAGAACCTCCAGACCATAACATATTGAAGTACAATTGAAATAACTCCTGATATATGTATTAAGAGGTCAAAAAGATTAAGCAACACAAGGCAAAATGAAAGGTAATAGAAAAAAAGACTTTGTGATTATGAGAAAATTAAGGATAATTAGTTTCACATTTGATAAAGTAATATTTGTAAACTTTTCTGCACTCTAGAAAAACTAGGGGTAAGTAACCAAAGACTAGCCCTACAGTCAGTTTATTAAATACACTCAGAAAATCTTTGCTATGACCTTTTCACTTCAGGTACTTAAAAGGTAATTGTGTCTTGGAAAGTTGAAGAGCTATTGTGTTTTACATTAGACTAATACTGTAAATAAACCTTTCCTGCCTTGAAATAGTACCCAGTGGTACCTGAAAAAGTTTCATGAGAATTTTTTGAAACTACAAGTCATTCTTTGGATTGCCTTCAATAAATACTGAGGAGTTCAATTTAAAATACTGTGATCTGAGTTCACCCTTGATGAAAATGAGTTGGCTTCAAAGGAATTACAACAGGGAACAATCTGTTCCAGAATGCATTTTTACCTTAACTGTGTCATAGGGTGACATAGTGCTATGGCTGCAAAAGACAACCACTGCATGGAAAACAGGAATGAAACTGGTTATTAAATAGAAATTAACCCTGTGAGTGTGGAATTATCAAGGATGCCGTTATATTAGTAATGAGTAGTCCTATCAGATAACTTGGAAATCATACAAGCTGACACTTTGCAAAGACCTAAAACTATTATTCAAGAAAAATCTACATTAGGAAATGTTGTTCTAAAAAGCCTACTTGTGTATTTGAATGGAATTTTTGCTTAATATAAGAACCTCATTTGTGACTGAAGTTCAAAGCTGCATATAGCAAATCAGTGACACCTCTGGTTATCTTGTATTATGTCCATACTGAGACTAAAGCAAACTTAGGTTTCAGGCCATGATCTATGGAAAATAAGTACTCTTTTGTAGACAAGGATTATGTTACCCATGGATAATAATTCAGATTTAGTCTGACTCAGTAGCTCCAACAAGCAAATTTCAAGGAAAACAATACTGATATACTATGATATTGTTATGCTAGAATGTCAGATAATTTCTTCACTCTTGATTAAAATGTTTGGCAAAAAATTGACAACAAAATTGGAAACCATGTGTAACCATCCAGCTACCTAAAAGCCTTTGAATATTTTGAGTAAATCTTATGGGACCTTTAAATTTTGTTTCTTTAATTTCATTCACTGCTGTTCATCATGTCTGTCCTCCCCCCATCCATACCCTCCCTATGTCCCCCTCAAACCCCCCTTATGTATTAAGTCTGATTTTACTTAGGAAAATATAAAGAAATATTGAAACAACAGGAGACGCTCTTGTCGTATTTCAATCCTTGTTTGAAATAAGTTACTGGAAATGTCAACAGAGACCTGATTCCTATGTGCTATCCAGCTCATTAAATTGGAAGAGATATAAGGCTCTTCAGAAGTTTCTCTGAATTAAACCTTGAAACCTTTTGAGATTGACTGGTTATTACTTATCCTGGGCTTGGATACAGCAAACTGTTAAATAAAAAAAGCATTGAGGGAGGGAAAGGAGGGCTTTTCAGTCTCATGTCATAGCACAGGTCAGATGCCAAGGCAGGCAAAGTCCCTCAGACTTCTGCAAGGTGAGAGATTTGGTCCCACTCTTCAGCTTCTGTACCCCTTCAGGTGAACTTTTAAAACAATTTTTTCTAGTATTTACAGTCTGTCCCTGATTTGAGTTTGTTGCTGGGATTGTAAGGGAATGAAGTTTGATTAAAAAAGACCAGCTGCGTATAGAAATGTAAATACATCCAGTGTAAGTGCATCCAATGATGTCTTGCATTGACTGATGAAAAACTTGATCTTTCCTCCCCTTTTCTGCAGAAATACGAACACCCTCAGGTATGAGGAGTGATAAGCAAATTTTGCAGGAGAGGCCAGGCTTCAGTTACAGGCTTTTAAGAAATAGTCTTACATTGATACTTTTCCTGAACCTGAGGGAAGATATGGACTTGCCTTCATCCATGCGGCATGCTTGATCTTACTGCCTGATATTCATCATGGCCAGGCTTCACCAACAAAGATCTGGGAAGGGCTCTACCCACGCTTGCTGCAAGCGCGCTGATGGCTAAAGAGGCCGATGCGAGATAGGCAAGGCCGGTTGCAAAAGGCACAGCAGAAACCATCCACTGGTCTGATTATGTGACTAATGTGTCTGCCTGATATTATAACCTTGTTTGCTACAAGAGTTTTAGAGACACTTCACTAAGGCTCCGCTTTCCTTTTCCTCTCTTCAGTCCCTCTTGCCACTGCCAGTGTCTGTCACTGTGTGCTCTGTCTGGCACAGCGGGGTGGCCGGATACTGTCAAAGAGGATGTAATGGAGGAGGCAGTGGTGGCAGCTACTGCTGCCAAATCCCTGCTGTGCCACTGGCTGGTGGTCTGGGCTATGGTGGCAGACCCTTTCTCCCGTGTTGGCTTCTCAGGCAGTGTCCTCTAGGGAACTGGCAGCCAGGAGCATACTGTGGGCTTTGGTCCAGCTCCTGTGTTGCCAGCTGGCCAGCACTGTGCCCATCTAGCAAACAATTCCATGCCAAAAATAGGGGAATTCACTCCCTGGACCTACAGTTGTAGCATTTTGCAGGCATCTGTTGCATTAAGATGTCAGGCTGCAGTATTCTCTGTGTGTGAGTTGTATTTTCCTAATGTAATGAAGGTTGAGCCATCGTTTTGGATAGCATTGGGGGCCATTCTGAATCAGAGCTGCTTTATTAAAAAGATTTTCTTGCCTGATGTACAAAACTTCAGCTACGAGCAAAACTGCCTAGCTATTTAATATTCATGTGCTGATGGTAATCAACATCTTGGGACTGCTTTAAGCAATAGTTTTCAGATTAGCTATGTATAAATACACTTTATCAAACGTATCTATAATGAACTTTCTAAATCATTTATTCACAGATAGAGCATTGTTCATTTTTAAAGCACGTGTTTAAGAATTCCTTTTTTTATATTATACCTCTTTATACAACTAAAATACAGTGTTGCAGCACCTTAGTTTTTCTTCAATATTCTTCCTTACACAGTTCCAGTGTATTAGTGCTATATATAATTACTAATTAATGAAGTTTAAAGCAAGTTTTAAACCAAAGAAAAAAAATTATTTGTTCTTAAGAGAGGAAGATAAACTTATAGTCCTGCCAAGGCAAGTTGTGGAATTAATATATGCTCTTTGCAAGTTCACTATTTCCAAAATATATCTTCAGGCATGTAATTTTGACTTTATGGTTTCTAATAACATCTGCAAACAGTTTGAATGGGTGTAGTATTTTCACTCTGAATAATGGGATTTATGCATAGAAACCGAAGAGAAAAATGATTCACTCAATTATTCATTAAGTGATACAAAACAAATCTGTCATTGACCTTTTCTTCCTTTGAATGGGTAGTCACGTTGTTTCTTTTTTTTTTCTTTTTTTTTTGCTGAAGTTTATGCTAGATTGACAGGAAAAGAGGCCTTTTCTGGGGCAAAAAGTAGCAATGTAACTTTCACCTTTCTGTTACAGCAGGGAAACAAGAAAATATATTTTCTGTTTTACCACAATGCACTGGACCCAAATATTTTCAGACCAACTGACAGAAAAGGCCATTTTATAATCTAATACATATATTAGGGTCAGAGGTAGTCTATATTTATTATGTGTTTTTGTTGGATAGGGCATTTTACATTACCATGAAAACAGCAATAAAACTTAGGAAGTGGAACAAAAAAGTTATCTGCAATACTTGCCAAAAATAGTTAAAAACCTCAATTTTCAGTTCCAGCATGCATTTAGAATAACCCATTAGATCTGCTTGAAGATCACATATGACTAAAGCATTTTTTGTTGCCCCAATTCAGTGCAGCTGTCAATAAAGCTTCAACAGAATTTCACTGACTTTTAACAGACTGTTATAATTTAATCTGTCATGAAAAGTTAGTGTGTTTTGATTCTTTTACATTATTCTAGTTGAATGTTTTGTGGAAGCTTTAATTCTAATATGTTTTAGCTGCTCATTAGGTTGAGATACTCTGTTTTCCACCAAGCTGGCTGGAGTTTTCACTTAGATTCTGGTGCATTTTATCTCTTGGCCTCTGAGGGATGACAATTGAGATGATCCCTAGGTAAAAGAGGCAGGGTAAAGAAGTAGCTCAATTTCTAATCCACAGGTTTAATATGAAATTTCTTATTTGATTATCAGTTAAAAAGGAAAGGAAATAGACCTGTTCAGATACCTATTTTATAGAAGAGGAGACTTAAAAGTATAAAAAGTTGTGATCTGGTATTAAAACTAGAAATGCAAGCATGTGTTTTCAAGATTTGTGCTTTCTCTTTTTTTCCCCCCACCTTTCAGACAGGCATTTGGGCAGAGTGGGTCAAACCAGATAATGCTCCAAAAGAACTGGATGTTTTGATTCAGAAACTAAGAAACTGAATTAAAGACAGGACTGATGAGGCTGGTAGTCTCAATTTCTTTTAGAGCTTCAGCAATGTGATAGTGTGCTACTACCATATAGATGCTAAAGCAGGGCTGGCTCCGGCTTCACCTGGGAGAGTGTGTGTATGAGGATGATATGTACCTCAGTGCAGCCATTCTCCTAGACAGGCTTGAGCTTGGCTCGAGTGATTCAAAATGGGTTCTGGTCTTTCTATGCATGAGAGAAGCTTGTCCCAGAAGTAGTCCAGGGTTCAGAGGGGAACCATCAGAGAAGGGAGAAAAGAGTAACTGTGTATTAAAACATTTTTGTCTGCTTGGTAAATATTTGGGATGTTTTGGGTCAGTGTTATGAATTGTGCATTTCTTAAAGAGGGGAGGAACTATAAGTAGATTTTAAGATTTTGTAAAATTAGGAGGAAAATCTTAAAACCTATAGCTTTGAAATAATCCTGAATTACGTTTATATTATTTTCTGATAAATATTTGAGCATTTAGGATTGGTATGAAATAGTCAATATTAAAACTAATGTTACTTTCACTTTGAAATTAATCCAATTTTTCTTATCTCTTGCAATAATCTGAGCGTTTGGAGGAAGGGCTAGGTTCCATATGTGCTGGGAATGATTTTTAGAGGAAATTTCTGAAGATACCTGAAACAAATTTGCAGTGAACAGTAATGCATAGTTTTCTGTTAGAAATGTGGTTTTTTTTGAAAATGTAATTACTGGTAGTTATACCAATATCTTTGTGGAGTAACTTCTCAGTGGGGAGTAATGACAGAACAAAAAAGGCATTGTAAGGAGAGAGACTATTGGACAGATTTCCTCAATCGGTGATGAAAGACACTAGATTTTGGTGTTCCCTCAGTTTTTCAGCAAGTGAAATATGATAAATATACCATATGTCAGAATTCATGTGGAAGTAGTTCTGATGCCCTTCTTGATTGTACTTTTGGCTTTGATTTTAAAGAAAGAATGAGGAGGAATAACTGTGATGGGGCTACAGTAACTTTCCACTTTCTGAAGTCAAAATACAAGTCATAAAAATACAAATGTCTAACTGAATAGCAAAAGAGGACTGTTTTCTAGATTAGTCTTTTTGCTCCATACAGACTAATAACAGTGACAGTATTTTAATAAATAATCTTGAATTGTGAAGGCAGAGAACAACTGCCTTTTGAAGGTCTACTTAAGCAGATATAAAATAGATGCACATACAATAAAATATGCAACCTAAGAATTGCATGACAAAATGCTGGTGTTTTTTTTTGTTTGTTTTTTTTTGGTTTTTTTTGAATGTTTGTCACTATAATTTCCTAGGTGAGACCGAAATACATAAAAAAGTACATTTCCCATATTTTGGTATCTTCAGACTAATATACTGTAAATTGAAGCATGCAAAGGAACGGTTCCTATTTAAAAAAGGAAGAGGTCTTAAAAGAGGTCTTAAAAAAAGAAGAGCCTCAGTAAAGCATCGTCATAAACTGCCAGATCTGCCTGCATTAAAGAAGTTATTGTCCAATCAGGGATTTTCCAGGCAGCACTCCTCAGGCGGTAATATGTAACTCAAGCCAAAATGTCCACATGAATATGAAATTTCTAGTTTATTTAGTATATCATTATTAGATTTTGATGTCTTTTTGTGTGTGTGTTTGGTTGAGTTTTTTTCCTTTCACCGTAATTTTTAGGAATATAAATAAGTTAGTTACTGATTTCTGTGGAGGCTTTAGTATTTTTTTGCTGGGTGTAGGCATGTGGGTACCTCTTTTTTTTCTTTTTCTGTGTGACTGACAAAAAGGATGTTATCTGAATTGAATCCATATTAAGTGTCACCTAGGAGATATATAAAAGGAGCTTCTTATACTGTCACTGTTTCAATTTTTCAGGAGATAAGCAAGAACCTTTTTGAGCTGTCAGCTATTAAAGTGAGTAAAGTGGTTTTCTATTAAAACCACGTACAGTATTTTAAGCAGTTATAAGATTTAGGATCAGCTGTAGTCCCATACTATAGATATGCAAAACCCCATTCTAATCTCCAATGTATTCATTTACTAAGGCACTAGTTAAAGTACACAAACATGTATTGAAAGAATTATTAACTCACTGAAGGAAAACTGCTATCACAGTATCATAAAGGTGATTTTTTTCATATTTTTTAAACACTTCATTAATATCTAATGCATATTCCTCACAACTGTTTTGAAACAATTTTTACTTTAAAGGTGAGATTATGTTTTAGAACAGTTTAATCTTACCCTAACTCTACATCAGTGCAAATAACTTTTAATAGGAGATGCGTACAATACTCGTTTGATCAGGGAGAAGCACATTTTGGTGACATTTTTCAGTGCTGTTTCTGCATACAGTGCAACACAAAACACATTGAGGAATTCTGCATTTGCTTGGTACTTTACTGGAACCTTCTTATTCTGCAATTCTCCTGAACTTTAGTTCAAACATTAAACAAATTTTGTAGAATAGGGTAATGATACCTCAGCCATATTTCTTGCAGTGTGTAAGTTATGATACTTACTTCTGTGTTTATATTCTAAATTATAATTTAGAATACAATTATAATTTAGAATATAAATCACGTGTATTACATCATCTACTATAATAATATAATATGAACAATCTAGAAATAGAATGTTAATACTAATTTCAGTAAACTTTTTTCCCTTATAGTTCTCTGCTGTTAGAGTTATTTGACTAAGTACAAAATGGGGTTGCAAAATATGCTTCATATGCACAAATATTCCTATAACTGATATGGTCCTGAACTTTCACTGGCCTTTCTGTTAGCTGTGAATCTCAGAATTTTCCTCACCTTTACTGCTTAATTTCCTTCCGTGTCTTATTCTGTCTTTCTGCAATAATATTCATTACATTATACTGATGGTGCTGGTGAAAACTGATTTTACAATTATGATGCTTGAATGACACACATTAAGAGCACAAATTTTGTCAATTAGAATTGCTTGAATTACTGACAAAATATTGCTTTCTACTGATGGATGAAGTGAAACACACTGAAATTCAATAACGGTGTTTGCAAGGAATAAGCTTTACTGGTGACATTCAGACCTTTGAAAGCATGTTCATGGCAGAGTGAAATGATTATTCAAGCTGTGAGAGGGAAATAAATGTGGAATGGCAATGATTTCTTGCTGTTACAATTCTCATAACTGTACTTAGGGAGATAATATGCACACAGGATATGTGGACTAATGCCAGAGTGCACATTTGGGATTGAGAAATCCATATCCTGAAACAGCTGCGTTGGGTTGACCTTGGCTTGTTGTCAGACGCCCACCCAGCCTCACTCTCACTCCCCCTCCTCAAGAGCAGAGGGGGAGAAAACAAGACGGAAAAGCTTGTGGGTTCAGATAAAGACAGGAAGATCCCCTACCAGTTACCATCATGGAAAAAACAGGCTTGATTTGGGGAAAATCTTCTCCTGCTCCAGGATGGAGCAGGGGATATAGTCCTTCACGAGCTGCTCCAGTGTGGGTCCTTCCTGCAGGCGGCAGTCCTTCAGGACAGATCCAGGGCTGGAGAGGAATCTCTGCTCCTACACCTGAAGCACCTCCTCTCCCTCCTTCTTCACTGCCCGTGGTGTCTGCAGAGTTGTTTCCCTCACATTTTGCCTCGCTCATTGCTCCCACACCTCCTGGGCCTGTTTATAAATATACTTTCCCAGAGGTGTCACCAGCTCACCTGTACCCAGTCCATTCCACCCCATGATGCTTTGAAACACACATTCATAAATCATCATGAAAATTTAAATGCATTACATACTTTTCATGAACTTTGCTTGCAGCAATAAGAAAAATTTCCCCACACCAAACCCAAAGGAACATCATCACAACACCAACAAACACAGAGACTACATATACACTCCGAGCCTCCAGGGTTGTGGTGGTGTGGAGCTGAGGGGACAGCCCTGATGGTGTGCTAGCACTGCTCAGCAATAGCCAAAACGCTGCTGTAGCCACAAATGTAAAGCACAGCACTGTACAGGCTGCTGTGAAGAATATTAACTCCAACCCAGGCAGACTCTGTACAATATCATACTTGTATCACCACAGAGATAAATTTGTGATTTCATGGTGTACATTGCTTGCTGATCTCTGATTTAAGTTAAGAACTAAATAAGAAATATAGTAGAAAAAGCTATAAAAAGAGTAACAAATGGGGCCAGGTAAATGTACTGACAGGAAGAGCAATTCTATCTGTACTCTTTATGAAGCTGATAACTAAGTCAAATTTTATTTTCCCTGTAGTATTCTTGCTGCCTTGTTAGTGTGTTAATGATTTCTTATGTCTGAGCATAATGGCATGGTCTTTGGGAGTTGTAAATTTAAAGTATGGGGGTGCTGTAATATTTTAATGGCATCACATCAACAATTATCAAACATTTGTCTACCAAGAGCAAAGTGCTGATAGCTATAAATTAGTCTCCAGCTGGTATTCAGAGAGTCTTATTTGCTTCTTAGCCTGAGTGAGAGACAGTTGATACGAATGAAGTTTAGGCTTTATTCAGTGTTTGTACCTTACTCTTATTTTTCCACTTTGTGACCATATGCCAGAGAAAATGCAACAGAGCCCTTGAAGGCAAACAAAGGGTTTAATGATGCTTCAAAGAGTATAATGACTTGTTCTTTTTGAGAAGTGTTTAGTGTGTATGAAAAACTATAAAGATTTTTGAGATATTCATCAGAGACATTAAAATAATAGATGATCTGTAAATGATTTGTAAACCGGTATTTTTAGTACAAATAAACCTGGAATACTGTTTTATTTTTAAATACATTTAACTGGACTGTTTGTTTTCTGCAGCCTTCACCGCCCCTTCGTTGGAGAACTGAAAACGACCTCTCTTATTTGGTCAGTTTGGAGTATTTCCTTCAGAATGCAATTGCTGTGAGTTTCGTAGTCTGTAAGTCTTTAGAGTCTCAAGGCTAAAGGAGGTAAAAAAGATTGCAGGTAGAGTTATCTACCTGATAGAAGTTTGGTGTTTTTTTTTTTTTTTAAACTGAGTAATTTAGGAAACCAGTGAAATCAAGTAGGTGGCCAAACAGAAAGGATTGTAATCACAAGTAAGACAGATCATGCTGAGGTTAAAGCTAATACAAATTACTAGACATTTCCAATCTTTTTATTACTAGAAATTAATTTTATTGGTAGCTAATTCATGTAAAATAAAAAATGTCTCTTATTTGAATAGAGAATCATAAATAGTAGTGGTTCTGTACAGAAAGGTAGTAAAATATGGCATCTGTATGCTGTAAGAAACCCTTGGAGATATCAGGCAATCATAAGTATTTATTGCATAAACAGTCTGGCAGAGCAAAGGAACAGTCAGGAGATTTTATAGCAACAAAAGTTTCAAAGACTGCAGGTCACCTTGACCCAAAGAGTTTCTTGGAGCTGCTGTGTGGATTCTCTCCCTGAGAACTTTCCACTTCAGGTGGCATGAGACCTTGCACTGGGTGCCCCTTTGTTCATGTAGACTTCCATTTTCTCCACAGGTACTGCCATTTCTCTATATGACGTGGGGAGATGGTAACTGCTGTGTGCGTTAAGTCTTCCATCCTTAATTATATTGTGTTAATACTTCTAATTGATCCAAGAACCATGTTTCTTGTCTAGAAGACAAAAAAAATCACGTTTTTCAATCTTTCAAATCAGATGAAAAATGAAATAGAAAATCACTTATGCCAGATCTAAGAAAAAAAATCTATAACCCCAAATTTCTTCACTGCTCACATCATCAATAATTTTGGGAGTCTATTTTCTCTTCAGGGGCTGGAATAGACCATGAGATTGGGATTCAGTTTTCTCTCTGAATTTTTTATTTTTCATATTAACAATATTTGTAGTTCTTTGTACTGGCTGAAGGACAAAAGCTGTGAGTCAGGTAACCCTGCTGCTTTTACCATACTGTTTTTTAGATACAGGTGAAATGTGACATGAAGATGGAAAATTCAAATCCTGATTACTTTTTGTGCAAGAGAAATTTGACTATTTCTTTTTGATTAATTAATTTGTTATTTTTTACTGAGAAAACATAGCATATTGGATTTAGACTTATAAGATCTATAGGAAAAGGATTTTAAGGTGTTGAGACTAGGTATAGTTTTCAGTTTGTATCATCAAGGGCAATGCGGGACATTGGATAATAATCTAAATTATCTGATTCGAGTAGTAGGATACATAAAGAGTTTTAAATAAGTAAATGTGGCAAGAGGAATAAAAATTATGAGTAGTCAGGCCCCAAACTTTTCTCTTACAGAAATATTTCCCTTTTGGCATGGGACTGAAAACTCCTTTGTGTTCTCATTTTGTACACAACCACAATAGATTGGTGCATTAACAGACAAGAGGATTTAAAGGCCTGAGGGCCATGAAAACACTCCTTCTAATACTGATATCTAGTGAGCATACTAGGAAGTTGGCACCAGAGTGGTAAAGCAGTTAAGGATGGTGAGCTAAAGTGGAAAAATTAATCTTGAGAGACATGGGAAAAAACTTTTGTTGCTGTCAAAATAATTCATAAAGCATTATTATTTGAAGCCTTGTGCTGTAGGAAATGAATGTATTGATTTTAGCTCTAAGTACCTTTCTAGGAGTAAGACCCCCAAACTTTAAAAGCAAACAGAAATTGAAATTATGCCATTTATTTAAGGGTATTATGGGAAATAAAATACATGCACTTGAAAATTTTGGCTAAAAGGCTTTTGGTATTATTTCAATTCCTTTGAGAAATTTTAAAAATCTTGGTCTAACACTGAGGGTAGTAAAGATCTATATGAAACTTAGGAGGGGTCAGACTCATTTTAGGATTGCTGAGATTGCAAAGCTCAAATGAAGATATTTTAAACTCAGCAAATTTTATTTCTCTAGATGCACACAGTTAAGGTTTTTACTTCTGAGGATGTATAAGCTTGGGCAAAACCTGGCATTTTAAAAACACTGACTTGTATATTAAGCTAGCTATAGCATGAATCATGGTTATTGCAATTGAACTTACACTGGTCAGTAAATGTGATTTGCCTAAATATTATTATTTGGTACCTATCACATTTGTTTGTAAGAACCTCTAATTAATAATTATAAAGATTCATTGTCTGAAAGTGTAGCGCCTCCGGAGAACTATGGGCAGACACTTTCTTAGCAGCAGTCATTAAAGCTGTGTGAAAAAAAAAAAGCTGGTTTGTGATTCTGACAAAGGAGAAAATAAGATAAATTTTCAGTTTGAAATTATTAATGAAAAGTAACTAGTAGGTAAATATTTCTGACTCTGATTAGTGTTAAAGTGAAAGGGACTTCTTTATTAGTTCAGATTAAAAGAAACAAAACATAAATGTACGTGACTTGACTAAATTAAGATAATTTAAAATTCCTTTTGTGCATATAAACCTGTTGGTTCACCTCTCTCTTAAAACTGAGATTGCAAGTTTGAATCATCAGTCCTTCAGCAAACAGGCTTGTCAAAGCACACGAGATAGCCATTCCTGTAAGCAATCATGGGCTTAACATGGTTTGTCCCAGTTATGTTTGTTATCCTCTGTTGCTGTAGTTGTGATTACTTCTGTAGTCAGAAGCACGTGTTTCGCTTAGAGGCTGTAAATGCCTCTTCAGTGAGTTTTTTTTAGGCACTGTATTTCTTCCTGGGGTGTCCTCTACCTCAGGCATGTCCTTGTCTAACTAAGAGAAGTCCTGTTTTCTTCCATGGTAATGAGTTCAGCCCAAATATGAGCCTCTGTATTTCATTCTGTCTTCTCACAGATTGTACATTGGAGCAGAGCAGCAAATAAAATGAAGATTTATTATAAATCCCATACATATCACTGTTTTATAGGAGAATCTGATGACCCCCTCATGTAGCTGAGGAAAAAGTTGGTCACAGACCTAACTTGGGTGAGACAGCAGTGGCTCCCAAATTTTACTGGAATAAAGCCTGGAGTTCAAGCATTAGTTTAGAAACATTTGCAAGAACAGTTTAAAACCTATTAGTAGTGATATGACAATAGTTTTACCTTAATCAGAAGGGAAGTAATCTGATAATTTCAGTCTTTAAAGGTAATTCACTTGATTAAAGTAAACTGCTTATCTTTTCCCTTCTCCTGTGCCCAAAAGAAACCAAATAAGCAATTAAATAAAGTATAATGAGCCCTCATTCTTCTTGATTCTCCTTCTGTTTATTGCTAAACTTTGAAGTACCTACTTCAGTGGAAACCTGCCACAAGGGGAAGAAATTCTCAGATTCAGAATAAATATACACAAAAGCTAGGGGAAAAAAGGTGACATTTTTATACCAGTGTTAGGCATGATGATTTCCATCAGTAGTCTTCTGAAGTTACAGAAAATGGACTAAGACACTGAAGAACTGTGTCATCCTGAGGCTTTTACTCAGACTTTTCAAAATACTGCTATGCATTGAATAAAGGCCTAGAAAACAGTTTTCAGATGATGACTGCAACTCCTATTTAACCTCCTCTGCGATAGTTGTTTATGGGGGATCATGTCCCTAAAATGGGAGCTCTACCCTGTTATCTAGTAGGGATTTGCCCCCGTATTGTCCCCCTCCACGCAGCCCCTGGGCTGCCCCACAAAGAGCCACGTAGAGACCACCGGAGAGGAAGCAGAGTGAGAGAGTTTATTACTTAGGCAGAGGTATTTATAACCTTTCAAGGAATCCTAATAGGTCCAATAAGAAGCTAGGGATAACAGCCAATAGGGAAAGGGTTAACTAAGAGCCAATAGAAAAACTTAAACTTCCAAAGCCACATTCTTTCAGACCTGGCTACAGAGATAAGAAGCTTTCTCAGGGAATTTTGGGAAGAAGAAACAGTGACTCAGGGGAAAAACAACAAGCCTCCATTTTACACAATAGTAAAAGCACCAGTTTTTAAGGTCCTTGGGGTAGTGTTTTAATCTTCTTCACATGCCCATTTCTTATAAGATTTTTTCCATTTCTGATATTGTTTGTTCACTGCCACACTGCTCTGGACCACTTCCTTAGGCCTGCGGATGTAGCTTGGAAAACAACTTTGAAAGGAACTGCTAAACCTCTGTTCTCACTGTCACTCTCTCGGCAGACTCTGTACCCAGCCAGGGACACGATGCTGTTACTTACTAACCCTATTTGTTACAGGCAGAGCGTGCGTTGGTGCTGGTTTTGGTTCAAGGCAAGTCATCTTCAAAGTCATCTTCAAAACATGCACTCTGGTAAACATACTAGAGATATTTGGTGGTCCATGTTTATATGAAATGTAGGTTTTAAACTGAAAGAGGGTAGGTTTAAATTAGGTATTAGGAAGGAGCTCTTTACTGAGAGGATGATGAGGCACTGGGTAACGTCCAGAGTTATGGATGCCCTATCCCTGGAACTCAAGGCCAGACTGCATAGGGCTTTGAGCAGCTTGGTCTAGTGGAAAGTGTCCCTTCCCATGGCAGGGGGCTTGGAACTAGATGATCTTTAAGGTCCCTTCCCACCCAAACCATCCTATGATTCTGTGTTTTGAAATGAGATTATATACACCATCTTGCTGTGGTGGGAATACAGAAACCAAAGGAAGCTGGACATCTGTACCTCTCTGACAATTTTTTTAAAAGAAGTTCAACAATAGAAATGCTTTCAGTTACAAAATAATATGAAGTTTCTCTGAGATTTAAAACCTTAGGCAATCATAGAATATTTTGAGTTGGAAGGGACCTTTTAAAGGTCATCTAGTTCTAGCTGCTTGCAGTGAGCAGGGACATTTTCAGCTAGATCAGGTTGCTCAGAGCCCCATCCTGCTTTACCTTAAACGTTTCCAGCAATGGGGCATCTACCACTTCCCTGTGCAACCTGCTCCAGCTTTCACCACCCTCATAGTAAAATACTTCTATCTTATATGTAATCTAAATCAACCCCTCCTTCATTAACCCTTGTCCAACAGGCCCTGATAATAGGCTTGTCCCCATAATCTACATCTTTAATAGAAGGGAAAAGCTGCAAAAATCAAAGCAACAAAAATAATTCTGTGAAAAGGAAAGTAGGTATTACCCTGAAACTTGACTGCAATAGTTTCATATAAAACTGGTTGCTGGTTCAGAAATGTCACCACAGCACCACAGCAGCAACCAGACTTCATGTCTCAAGTTTAGAAATGTTTGCTGTAAGAAAAAGCGTTATTGGCAGGAATGCCACAGAGTGGGATCAATTTAGGATGAAGCAGAACTAAAGGCAGTGATGCAAGAATTTAAATACAGACTCCTGGATCAGTGAGAAATCACTTCGGAGAACTACATTACATTCTTATGGAATTGCTGTTATCAACTAAGCAATCGCTTGTGTCCAGACTGACCTTATAAAGCCCATGTGCTCGAAACACCTGAACCAAAACCAACTATTTGTTAAAAACTTGTGACTTACCTTTCGAATTGCTGCTGTTTTTATCAAACATCATCCCCCCCTAAAGTAATGAAAGCATTTTTGAAAAACACTCTACAGAAACTTTGAAAATTACCTTGTTTCTACACACTAGGGTAGACAATAGATAGGCTTTAAAATTTTTAGTTTAGGTATTTTGATGGGAAAAGGGAAGACTTTTTAACTTAATTTATTCTTGTTTAACTTTAAAAGACTAAAAATCCTGTTGTTTTAAGATGACAGGCCAAGAAATATGGAGTTTGGTAGTGAGACTATGTGTTATGCAATCTGAAAGGTGCTGTGGGCTAAAAATATCTCACTTGGAAGCTGGGCCACTTGTGTGCTATTCCTGCTGCCAATGAACTTGTAACTTTTACAGAAAGTATTAGCTTTCACAGCAAGAGCTTGAGATCATCCTCTCTTAGCCAATGGTCAAGACACTCTCTTGGCCAATGAAAAGTATGAGCTTTGAATTTTCCATCCCTCAGGCTGAGCAGCAAAGAGGATATTGGTCCCCCATAACCTGGTGTAGAGCTATAATTTCTGAGCCAATAACGTCTACTTCATTTGGCAAAGTAATGCTAAAAGGTATTTTTGTGGGGTTTTTTTAATAGTTTGAACCTTGTGATGCGTCTGAGGTAAAACAATGAGCCATTTCAAGTTGACTGTACTTTTAACAAATGCACCATTTTGCCTCTTTTTTTTTTTTTTTTTCTTTTTTTGAGGAGTAGGTTGGAGTGATTTGAAGTATTTTTGACAACATCTTTTATGAGTATTTTTCTGTATTTATGCTAGGCAAAAAATGACATCCTTTTTTTTTTTCTTAAGGGATTGGCAGAAGTCCAGATCCATGAATAGCACAGTTAGTGACTCTTGAGCTGAACCATTTCAATGATTCCTTACCAAATACCTGTATCTCGTGAGGATTCATATGTGAGGAAAAGGCCACTGATGTTTCCTACTCCATTAAAATATGGTAAGGAGTTAAAAACATTTTGTATATTTGGATATTAGTTTTTGTACAATGGCTGATGTAATAAGCCAGAACAGAAGCTGTATTTCTAGCAAAATTACTACACTTTTCACTGTCATATGGTTGAGAGTGGGGAGACCCATAGCCTATGAAGTGCTCAGCCTCTGATCACCTGGGTCACTGTCCTCTGTTCGTCATGGACTGTATCTCCATTGTTCCTCATAAACAACTTGTGCATTTTCAGAGATTTAGTAAATTTTCTATGTGGGTGCCTTGAGACTGGTTAAAAAACCAATTACAGCATCTGATTTACTTGAATGTTCATCTCATTCTAAAAATACAGTTTTGTAAGGAAAGATTTTCTATTTTTTCATATTCATGGAAATGAGATGCAGAGCTCCTGTCATACTGATGAAAACTCAGCTTCAATATTTTTCCTTGCTCAACTCTGAAAATATATTTCTCTGTCTCTCTCCGTTAGTGATCCTTCCTCCTCCCACAAATAGATCCAATTAGAAAAGCTATCATATTGATGTTGTATGGGCAGACATGGTTTTGCAATGACAATAAATTGTAAAAGAGACACTATTTCCAACCCTCTTAAAAGGAAAAAATTGAAATTTGTGGATGCTATTTGTAAGACTAAAAATAAAGCCCTCTGACAATAATTGAGATCACTGGGATTCTATGAGAAGATAGGGGGATTATCTGCTACTTCAGGTATTGAAGGTATGCTGCTGAGTACATCACTAAAACCCAGAAAAAAAGCATTATCATTAGTTCACAGCTCTCAACAATCACCTCTTATCTGGTTCTTGCTTAATGCACTTCTTATTTATTTGTCTGTATGCTGTGTATGCAACAATCAAATGACTGGAACAGAGACTAAAAAAAAAAAAGCAGGGCTACAGTAGAATTTTGACTTTGCTATGCTCCATGATGGAAAATTCCAGTCCCATATATAGAATATTTCTGTAATTCGCAAATACCGGGTATGATTTACCAGACAAAAATTACTTGTAGTACATATTAGTATCTTTGCTAGAATCCAGTGCTGGCTTTAGTGCTGATAATATGGCTGCAGGATAGGATATTGGATGTGTGGTGGTTGTGACTGATGTTCTGTGACTACCAGTTTTATTTCACACCTATTTCATTACTTCCTGTGATTTGGGAGGAATGCAAAAAATGCCTTTTGTCTATTACAGAAATTTAGTCACTAAAAAGTGTTACTGCCTTCAGCAAGTGATTTTTATTTTTACAGATATTATTATTTTATGGAATTTATTTATTGTGTGAAGTTGAGTCACTAGAAATAAAAGAAAAATTAAAAAAAATTACTAGCTTGGCTGAGGGAGGGAAAGTGGAGAGGTGTAGAAGCCCAGAAGATAATGGACTACTGTATGTGTCTCAAACATTGGTAGCAAAGCAACCATGGAGGCAACCAAGGATTGTTGGTAAGAACACACTGTACAAATAGGCAAGCCACAGGATGTGGCTGGAAAAGGGGACCACATGGAGGTAGGGAAGCCCTTTCTTGGGACAAATACCTTTGTTCTGGCTCCTGGAGATAAACACAACATAGTACAGTGAAAGCTCAGGAATGAGGTCAAGAAGTGGGCGTGGAATGTTCACCAAAGATCGATCCAGCAAGGAGGGATCAAGACCACCGAAGACCCTCAGAGCCCTCTGACCCATTTTCAGAAAGGTCTAGAAGAACAAACTACACATGATAACTGATTTGCATAGAAAACAAGAAATTTAGCTCTGAGATGTGAAAAACATCGATAAAAGGTACTGCTGCAGTGCCCAGGCAGCGCTCCCATGACCCAGTCATTCCTTCTTTCCTTTCTGCCTGCCTGTCTCCCTCTAAATGAAAGAAAACCACAAAAAGCCAACCCCCCCCC